>VDFB02352087.1:0-11071 GCA_007258455.2 Sequoia sempervirens | reverse complement strand
GTTTAATTTATAATCTATAGTTTGTAGTTTCCATTTTTAGGAAAGCATTTTGTAATTTGTTGTTTTTCTAGTTAATACAAAAAGCAAATATTGCATGCCCAGTTTTATGTTGTCTCCATTCTGCTTTGTCTTATTTATTCTGCATTTGGGTTTTTCCAGTTTGACTAGAAAACAAAGCAACAACTCTGTGTTGTTTTGTAGATTTAGAAATTTGACATGGTATCAAAGTCATAGGCCCCATTTCTTCGTGAGTTAGGGCATTTGTTTTTTTGGGTATTAATTTTTTTTCTTGTTTTGGAGACATGGATGAAGATGAGGGGAAGAGTTGGCAACAGCCATCATCCTTTAATGGACAGAACTATGATGTTTGGGCAAAGAAGATGAAGACCATAATGGTTTCCAATGATTTGTGGGAGTTTGTGATCAGTGGGTTCAATCATGTGACTGATCCAGCAACATTTGTTATTCTCACAAACAACCAGATGACCCAGTTGAAGGAGTTGAGGAGGAAAGATGCAAAAGCATTGAGTCTTATTGAAGCATCCTTGACAAAGGTCATTTTTCCCAGAATAGCAATAGTTAACTATGCAAAGGAAGCTTGGGAAATCATCCAAACCAGCTACAAAGAGAATGATAAAGTTAGATTTGTTAAGCTCCAGATGCTTCAAAGAGAGTTTGAGACTCTTGAAATGAAGGACAGTGAGTCCATCTCAGAGTTTCACACAAGACTCTTAGGTTTGATAAACCAATTGAGGGTGAATGCAAAAGCCATGGACAACTGGAGGATTGTGGAGAAAATCCTTGGGAGCTTACCCATGAAGTTTGATGTAGTTGTGATTGCCATTGAAGAGGCAAAGGATCTCTCAACGTTGTCTGTTGATGAGCTAATGGGTTCATTGCAAACCCATCAGCAGCACCTTAATAGGTCAGCTACTTCTTCCCAAGAGCAAGCTTTTAAAGCTCAGTCAAATGCAAGAGGAAGGGGGAGAAGAAACAATGGTGGAAGGAGCTCAAGAGGTAGAGGTCGTGGCAACTCCAGACAAGGAAATGCTGGAGGAGAAAGCTCAGGATGAGCAAGTAGCCAAGAGGGAGTGAGCAACTCTCAGACCATCTCCCGACAAGGCAAGAAGAATAGCAGTTCAAATCAGAAGAATGACAAAAGCAATGTTGAATGCTACTATTGTCATAATTTTGGTCATTATGCAAGTGTGTGCTAGAAAAAGCACAACAATCAGTCAAAACAAAATGCAAATGTGGTTGATGCGAATGTGGCTAAAGGAAATTAGTCCACAACCTTCATCATTTGCAACATTGGTGAAGAAGGCAACCTCAAAGTCTGGTATTTGGACAGCGGTTGCAGTAATCACATGAGTGGTAATGAAAGTTTGTTTTCTTTCATTGATAAGAATGTAAATTTAGAGATAAGAATGGGGAACAACATGGATTAGTTCCAATTGTGGGAAAAGGATCTATCATGATCCACACCAAGCAAGGTGAAAAGAAGGAGATTCAGAATGTATTTCTTGCTCCTGGGTTAAAGCATAACCTCATGAGTGTTAGAAAGCTGATCCAAAATGGATATAAAGTGCTGATGGAGAAGGGTCAATGCATTATTTATGACAAGAATGAGAGGATGAAAGTGTTTGAAATAGTTCAAATGATAAAGAACCAGATGTTTCCTTTGAAGATTGAGACGTGTTTCTCATCTTAGTCCATTAATACACCTCTTATGAATGGAAAATGTATAGTAGTACAACAAGTAGCCCTCAGGAGCACCATTCAAGACCCCTCCAAGCTATGGCATCTCGGGTATGGACACTTACGCTATGTTGGTTTAAGTCTTTTTTCCAAGAACAAAATGATTGATGGTTTTCCAAGAATAGTAGAGCCTAATGTTAAGTGTGAGGCTTGCATTTTGGGAAAGCAACATAGGCAGCCCTTTCAATCAAGCAACTCTACAAGGGCAAGAGCACCATTGGAGTTGGTGCACATGTATTTGGTAGGCCCTATGCAAACCATCTCTATTGGTTAAAGCCAATATTTTATGAACTTTATTGATGATTATAGCTGTAAGACGTGGGTCTATTTTTTGCAACATAAGTCTGAAGAATTTGATAAGTTTTTTCTATTTAAGGCCCAGGCTAAAAAGGAGATTGGACATTTCATCAAGGTCCTAAGGTCAGATAGAGGGGGAGAGTATACCTCCAATCAGTTTGTAAAATTTTGCGAGCAAAATGGCATCAAGAAGGAGCTAACAGCTAGTTATACTCCACAGCAAAATGGAGTGGCTAAGAGAAAGAATAGGACCATCGCAGAGATGGCAAGGAGCATGCTAAAAGTAAAGGGACTCCTAATTGAATATTGGGGAGGCTATAGCAATAGTTGTATATCTGATAAATAGAAGTCCAACAAAGGCGGTATGTGACAAAATCCCTCAAGAGGCAAGGACAAAATGCAAGTGGACTATTGAGCACTTAAGAGTGTTCAGGTGTGTGGCACATGCTCACATGCCCAAAGAAAAGAGGTAGAAATTGGATGACAAAGGTGTGAAGTTTATTTTCATAGGCTACAGTGAAGATTCCAAAGCCTACAGGTTGTATAATCCCATCATCAAGAAAATCATCATCAGCAGAGACATGGAGTTCCTAGAGGATGAGTCACGGGACAGAGTGATAGTTTCTGATAGCTTGGAACCACTCCTGATAGCTCCTAAAGAAGAAGAAAAAGAACAAGAAGAGCCTACAGTCACTCCTCATAGCTCCCAACAACTCCTGATGGATCCTGATGTTGGTAGACAGTCAGGAAGATAGTCATAGAAAGCCAGAGAATTGGCTGCAGAGAGCTCCTGACAACTCCTAATAGCTCTGAATGTAAGCAGAGAGAAAGGAAAGCAACCACAAATAGCTAGAGGATTGGCTCCTAAGAGCTCCCAACAACTCTCGACAGGGTCTATTCAACAAAGCAACAGCAGTAGTGAAATTTCAAACCCCACTCTTGCCTCCCTAATTCCAAGAAAGACCAAGAGTCTAAGGGAGATCTACCAAAATGAAAGGTATGATGAAGAATTTGATGAGAGTGTGAATTTTGCATTATTTTCTCATTGTGGTCCAGTTTATTTTGAGGATGTTGTGAAAGAGGATAAATGGTGTGAGGCCATGGATGAGGAGATAGATGCAATAGAGAGGAACAACACATGGGAGTTAATTGATTTGCCTCCCAACAAGCAAGTTATTGGGGTGAAATGGGTCTATAAGACCAAATGCAATGTCAAAGGAAGAAAAGACTGACACAAGGCAAGATTAGTTGTCAAGGGGAAAAAACAGTAGTTTGGAAGAGACTATGATGAGACGTATGCCCCCATTGCAAGGATGGAAACTGTGTGGGCAGTCATAGCAATTGCAACCTAGCACAAATGGAAGGTGTTTCAAATGGATGTGAAGTTCGCCTTTCTAAATGGAGTCTTGAAAGAGGAATTATATGTGGAGTAGCCACCTGGTTATGAAGTTTCGGGTCAAGAACACATGGTATATAGGCTGAAGAAGGCCCTCTATGGGTCGAAGCAAGCTCCACGGGCATGGTAAAGCAAGATTGAATCATATTTGTTGAGCAATGGCTTTAGCAAAAGTGATGGTGAGCCCACTCTTTACATCAAGGCAGCTAACGAAAAAAAATTGATTGTTGTCTTGTATCTTGATTATTTAGTTTTCACTAGGGATGATGATTTCCTCATTACTGATTTTAAAGAGGCCATGAAAAGAGAGTTTGAGATGACAGACTTAGGTCTCTTGAGGTATTTTCTAGGCATAGAAGTAAAAAAAATGCATGATGGTATATTTATCTCTCAAGAAAAATATGTAAATGAAATCTTAAAGAGATTTAGGATGCTTGAAAGCAAGCCTGCCCCAACTCCAATAGTCATAGGTCTAAGGTTGAGCAAGGTAGATTGCAATGGCAATGTGGATCCGACCATGTTTAAAAGTTTGGTTGGAAGTTTGATGTATTTGACTACAACTAGGCCTGATATAATGCATAGAATGAGTCTTATTTCCAAATTTATGGAGACTCCAAGGGACACCTATTGGCAAGCAGGTAAAAGAATCCTGAGGAATGTGAATGGCACCAAAAGATATGGCATTTTATACATGGCAGTAAATGAGTTTCGGCTGGTTGGATAAACGAATAGTGATTGGGCAGGAAGTTTGGATGATAGGAAGAACATATTTGGATATGTGTTTCATTTGGGATTGGAAGTCATTTCATGGGCTTCCAAGAAACAACCCATAGTTTCCCTATCTACAATAGAGGCTGAGTATATAGTAGCAAATGCAATAGCATGTCAAGCTATTTGGTTGAGAAGAATCTTGGCAGATTTGAGAGAAGAACAAGAGGATGGAACAACAATCTTTTGTGACAATGTTTCATCAATAGCTTTGACAAAAAATCTTGTGTTTCATGGAAGAAGTAAGCACATTGAAATCAGGTATCATTTTATCAAAGAGTTAGTTGAAAATGGTGAAATCAGAATGGAATTTTGCAGGTTTGAGCAGCAACTAGCAGACATATTCACCACACCATTGAGGAGGGATAACTTTGAGTGCCTAAGGAACATATTGGGCATTGTTGATTTGAATCGAGATTGATCTTGTTTCGTCAGCTCAGGACCAAGGGGGAGTGTTGGAAAATTTATTGCTTTTGAAGCCTCCTACTCTCACGTCAGATCCCCCAGCTATTTCACCTACCCGTCAGGAGCCCCATCTTCAACGATAGTTTTTGGGATCTTCATCCCTACAGCTCCCGACAGCTCCAAAATTTATTGTGGTTGGTCATTTTGAATTTCCAAATTTATGGTGGTAGGTAATTTCAAATTTTGAGAGGGAATGTTGAAGAGACAAAAAGGAATGAATGAATGTTGACAGTCAGTTGGAGAAGAAGTTTCCTGTGCAGCAACAGTCTATGAATAGGGAATGTTTTTGTGTGAGTTCTCTGTGTGATTTAGAGAAGCTTTTGAACATCAGTTGTATTTTATCTGTATGTGAGCAATGATTGCTCCTAAAAGAACTCTACATAGCTCTTGATAGTGAGCTCCCAGAAGCTCCTGATAATTGTTTGAAGTTTGTGGGTGCAGCTCCAGATTACTACAAGTTTAATTTGTAATTTGTAGTTTGTAGTTTCCAGTTTTAGGAAAGCATTTTGTAATTTGTTGTTTTTCTGGTTAATACAAAAATTAAATATTGCATGCCCAATTCTGTGTTGTCTCCATTCTACTTTTTCTTGTTTATTCCACATTTGGGTATTTCTAGTTTGAATGGAAAACAGAGCAACAACTCTATGTTGTTTTGTGCATTCAAAAATTCCTACATAAACACAAAATATGTAATAGTCAATAATTCTTGATTTTGCAATCAATCCAATTTTTTCCAAATTTATCCATCTAATGCTTCACCAAGCTGAGTTTCACCCCATTATCATGCTGATTTTGAAGAGGCAATTTTGAAAGACATGATTTCCATATTATTCTTAATGGTTGAAGGAACCTCTTGTTCCATCATCATTTTTATGACATCCATCTCTCACTTCTTCCTTGGAGAAAATGTTGTGCTACTCTGAATCAAGATTCTTGATAGTTTTTTAGAGGAACAAATAATCCAATGGTGAGCAGAATATTACTTTCCTTTCCATTTTTTTCTCCACCATCAATAAGTGATAAAAGAAGGTTATTCATCTATATCTATTTCATCATCATTAAATTAATGTGCCAAATAGTGCACCTCAATCAAAAAGCCCAGTAGTCATGGATTTGCATGGCCAGCGACTTCCTCATAGTATGTTGGTCCTGACTTTTAAACTTTTGGTGATCGGTTACAAACATAGACATGATTCTCATTGGAATTTTTCATGAAATAAACCAATCCAAATGATAACTCCACAAACCAACTCAATGCATATGTGTAGGGAAGATTAAACTTCTACCATTCTTTTTTTCAAATAGGACTAAATGCAAACCTAAAGGAATTTCCTAAATTTATATGAACTGAGAATGGGATTATTGAAGCTACTTTCAAGAAGCATGTCAAAAAAATTATGACAGGAATGATTTGTTTGAATTCCATTTCTTCAGCAAATCTTGACTGTGGAAATGTCTTGAATTAAGGAGGATTGGTTTAGGTTAAAGGGGGAAAAGTACAATATTGTTGCAACTTTATTGAAGGAAACTGCACACCACACAAAACAAAAAACAAAGACAAGACAAAAATGAAACTATTTTACAATGGAAAGGGGGAAATATAATAGGCTAATCTGAACAAAATATGAGCCTTTTCGAGGTAATTTTTGGTAAAATGGAGGAAGATTTTGTAGCATCTATGGGAACGACATGAGGCATGGGTGGGAAAAAATATGAATTTAGAAGTTTGAATAGCAGGGATAAACAGGTTATTTTCTTCTATAATGGAATGCATGACACACCAATTTTTCTCATGAATGATCGGAACATCAACATTGTTTGTATCCATAAAAGGGTTGTATCCATAAAAGGGTGCATGGTATAAATACTATTCTTTACAAATAAATTTGGTTAAAAGTATTCACCATAACTCCAATATTTTGGTTCTATGACTACTCATATTCTTCATCTATGGATTGCAGTACTGATTCTTCCAAAGGTGAACTTGGGGTGGGAACTTTGAAAGGCTAAAATTTATTGGGATCTTTTTCTTCTTTTTTCTGATTGATGTTTCATTTTGCTTCAAGATTTTTTTCTTGCTCATATCTAATGTCACCAATTTCTTCTTTATGTACTTCCTCTTCTTTGTTTGAGTCTTGGGGTGGAAATTTTTTTCTTCTTATGGTTGTCACAACAAAGAAATTTTCAAGAATTATGCCTTCTTTATTAAATCACCCACAACCTCAATGATTGGATTTTCTTTGAATGATGATATAAAGAGGAAGATATTTGTTTCATCTTCTTTTCTCGTAGGAACCTAATCTTCTAGTAGTTATAGATGTTTCATGAGTATCATCTAGTATTCATCTTCAATAGAGCCACCAACCTTCATTCTAGGGAAGGTTAATTACTAATTATGAAAATCAAATGCACTAGGCATTTTGATCTCCAACAAAGTCACCAAAAATTGTTAGCAAATAATTTTATCATTGTGCTTTCTTTATTAATTATTATTGTATTTTTAAAAACTCTTAATTACTAATTATTATATTTTTAAAATTTTCTTTAAAATATTTATTAAAAAAATTAAAAATAAATTTAATGATACATTACATATTAAAATTTAAAAATATAATTAAATAATTAAAAAATAAATAAAATTAAAAGTCATCTACTTATTCACTATTATATTTTTATGTTTAAACTAAATATATGAATTTTTATTTTTATTTTGCTAAGGGCAATGAGCTACAAATATTATATTAAAAAAAAAAATTATGTCTTTACGACTATAGCAATCACAAGAATCCACTTGGATCATGAGTTTTACAATTTGAAAATTTAGCTTCATTTTTGGTGTGGGAGGGAGGAAACATGTTGAAAGTTCCTTCATTTTTCTTCCTTTTCCTCTTCACAACTATCTAATCTCCCACTTCATTCCCACCATTTATGGCAACTTATTTTTCCTCTAGGGAATTGTTTCCTCCTCAAGAACCATGATTTTGGAATTTTATGTTTGGTCTTTCGATTTTACATTTTGTTTGAGATCTGATGAGGCCTTATCGCCTTCCTCCCTTAGTACAGGTGAGCCACCTATAGCCCCTAGAGATAAGGGAGATAGAGGATCCTTTGGACACCCAACCCCATCTGAAACTGCTTGGGCTACAAGGTCGTTAGCTTCCTGAAAAGTGTTGGAGTCATCTTTTTTCATCGAGTAGTGATGTATGGATGCATCTTTCCACCATGTAGTTTGACTCTCATTTTTTTGAAGCAATTGGTTGCAGTCTAACCATTCTTGAAGCATCTGTGACAACAGAAAGGTAAACCCTCATAATCCACTATTTGTGTCCAACACCCGTCAATGATTTTGAGAGATAAATCCACTAGTAGCTCTTTTGTGATATCAATCTCTATTAAGATGTGAGTGTATGTAGTATGTACCTATAATTTTTTGACCCCTCATCAACATCTAGAAACTTCCCCAATGAATTACCTATAGCTTTGAAACAAGAATCAAACCAAAATTGAAGTAGAAGATTTGGTAATCTTATCCAAATTAGAATGGTTGTAAATGATTTATAGGTGGGGTTGAAGGAAAGATACCATGGTTTCAATATTAGCAAATGTTCCTCACAACTCCATTGATAATCACAAAGAACTGTGTGGAAATCTCGAACACTATTAGAAGGCATCACAAAGAAACCCCATGCACCTAGGTAAATTTGAAGATCACTGTCCATAATTGGTCTTTGTTACACCCCCATTGTTTATTCACCAATTACAATTATATTTATGAGTAAATATGTTTTAATACATGATTATGTCTTAATAAATTTCAACGAATGAATGAGATGTATGAATATGCATTATGATGAGATTATTTTTTAAATTCTTTAATGATGCTTATGATATATATGATGAATATGAATTTTATGTTATCAGCTAACTTCGTACATGTTGCACTAATTTGGATGCAGGAAAGGTTCAAACCCTCTAGTGAGGAGAGGGAGAGTATCACCTAGGAGAGGAAGTTGGTATGTAAACCATTGGTATGTCTATCTAAGTAGAAGTAGACACACACACTGCACCAGGTAGGGTAACCTTGTTGAGTCAATCTAGATTTCGTGTCGATATGTGTTAAACCAAGTTGATAGCTTTATGGTTGTTAGAAAGTAGGATGATTATCTTAAGTTTTTTGATCAAGTTTAGTTAATTTGAGTAAAAGTGTTAAAACCCATGAAATGAGCATGAGATTTATATTGTGTATTGAATATAGATGGATACGTATATATATTAAATATATATGTATGTATATATGCAATGGTGCATACATATGTACATATGTAGGTATTAACATAGATAGTAATGTATATGTATATCCATATGTAGATACGTAATACGTTTGCAAACATTCATGTATATAAATATATATGTATTGTATATATTTACATATTAATTTATGTTTAAATAATGAAAATATATATACATATATATAATTAAATGAAAATATATATATATAATTGATTGAAATAGATAAATGAATATATGTATATATATATTATAATAAAGAATATATATGTGTGTGTGAGAGAGAGAATAATATTAAATTCATATTATTGATATTTTAAAAGATGTGATAGAAGCCATATTTAATGGTGAATTAACCACGCATTTTGGAGGCATGTAAATGCCACACAATGGCATGACTTGTAAATATTATTAGTGATTGTTTTAAAAATTGTCAACCCACCAACCATGGACACATGTTTTGCAAGAAATAGAAGGCATGAAAGCCATGGAGGAAGTAAAGTGTAAATAGAGTTTCAAAATCATGTGCAACATATAATAAGAAGCTTTGACCTGATAAAAGGCAAGTGAAATAATTATTTTTAGCCACGACTTTGGGCGACTAAGTAAGAGGCATAAATTGCTTTTGATTTTGACTTTATACGTGCCAAATATGTAACTTTTCTGCTTTGTAAAGAACTACCAGCAAGTGAGAAACTACGCCCAGCATGTCAAGTCGACTTTGGGGGGTTGTAGAGTTAGTTTTTTATTTATATTTACTAGCACTTGCACTGGAAAGAGGTGCAATGATTATGCCGATTTTAAATTATATTTGTGTCATTTAAAAAAAAATACATGTGTTGAGTTATATGTTGTATAAAGTATTTTCTACACTCTGATTTGTGCTGTGAAGTTGTTTGTTTCTCTTGATTGCAGTTTCAAGATGGTTGTAATTTCTTTATGTTAATCCAATATAAAAAAAGTAAATATTTTTCAAAAATTTTGTTAGTTCTTAATTTAACATTTAAATATTCTATTACACTTTATAAATAAAATTAATTGACTTAAAATTAAAGTATATTTACTAATTTAATCTTATAATATTAGTTTTTCCTTTACGCATATATAGATGGGCATGGAGAACTGAATGACATTGCACATTATAGTTCATGTTATGTCTATCGTTCACATTCTCATGCATAATTCGATGGATCAATTGTTTCTTCCTTCATTTCAATATGGGAAAATGTTCAATCTATAATTACATGTTATTGAATTAACGAGCTCACAAAGCACATCCACACCATCATAGAGGTTTTGATGCATTTTAGTTTCAATTTACATTATCTTTTTGTCTCCATTCGCTCTATTTGAAATATTTCTTGATTTGAAATAAAATTCTTAAATTTATTGATATTGCCTTTTTTTATACATACAATAAAACATTACTTATTATGTTTTTATTGTACTCTTTTTTAATTTCATCACTAACTTATCTGAAAATGCATCTTTGACACTCCAAATAGAATGTTCCTTATTTTATTTTTATTGACCTCGTTTTCTTAATTTCATCCCTAACTTCCATGTGTTTAGTTTGTTGAATGCAATTTTTTAACTTAGTATTGTTTGTCAGTGTAGATTAAGTTTTTCTTTAATTTATCACTCTAATTAGTATGTATTTCTTGCATTCATATACAACATCTCATGAGTTCTAATTGTTTGCATTCTCCTCTCTTTCAAATGGATGGCAATCGTTCTTAATGTGGAAATACATATAACTTTGTGAATGAGATTGTAATTATCATTCTTATTTATAGATTTACAGTTTTGTAAAATATGGTGTTGTGAGAAGACAACACCATTATTCTTACATCAGCTAGCCGCACAAATGCATATTTCTAATTTAAGTGTCGTAGGGTCCACGTAGGTAGTAAGTGGAAGAGGTCGAGTATTCCAACAACCTACTCTTGGTGTGATTAAAGAATGTTAAGTAAGAATAAAATAGTGGTTTGAATCTTTAGAAAGAATACCACCATAATCATGTATGTCTTTATTCACTTCTTTTATCTTTACTTGTTATTATTGTGAAATATTAGTCATTGACCCAAATTGTCTAGCACA
>VDFB02352086.1:0-41227 GCA_007258455.2 Sequoia sempervirens | reverse complement strand
TAGGGTTTTCAAATATATATATTTTTGTTTCCTTTCAATTTAGGGTTTTCAAATGCAATTATTTTTGGTTTGATTGAAAAATTTAAGTTTCAAAAACTAAATTTTGTTCTTAAGATATGATTTAAGGTTGTTTTTTCGTTTCTATTCAATATCTTGAGGGTTTCATTTCATTTTTTCTTCTACTTCTACAAATCATCATTTCTACTATTATAGGTAAATAAAATACATAAAACACTAAATAAATTGAAAAAAAAATGCTAAAATCTATTATTGTATTAAAAATTTCAAAAAAACACGAAAAGGAAAAAAGATTGGGGGTGGAGGCGCACCTGGAGGCCACTGTCGTCTCTTCCAAATCAGGATCCTATGCTTTGTGAATAACTGAGTTTCATTTGTTTTTAAAAATAAATATCACTTTAAAATGGGATTCCGATTTTTAAAGATCGGGATCCCATTTACTGTCCGTCGGTTTGGGACCCATTAATAAATGAGATCCTGTTTAGTATTTAGGCTTGGGATCCCATTTTTTAAAAGTATGATCCCATTTATGAAAAAGTGGGATTCCATTTTTGGCAAGCCGATTTCATTTTTTTGCCTAAGGAAAAAAATTCCATGTTTTGTGGACTCATCTTTGTGATTTTACCCTCCACCACAACCAAGGATTTCCCTTTGTCCATCTTGGATGATTGATGTGACGACACATTAGAAGGGGGTCATGTAGGGTCAAGAGGGAACTTCCATTGCAAGTGGACATATTCATGGTAAATTCAATATCAAAATGGAAGGGATTCATAATGAAGTTGTTGGGTCCAAGAATATGATCCAAGGAGAATTTTCAAAGCCTCTGACAAGGGTTTATTTAAATTAATTTTAATGTAAATTCAAGCATAAGAAATTACCTTTTTATCTAGATTTTGTTGCGGTGGACTTGCCAATTTTCCAAGCAACATAGCGATCATATGTAATATATCATTCCTCCAAAAATTTAGCGATAACCATGGAAGCCTAACTCAAACATAAACACATGTCAAGAACTCCTCCACAAGATTCAATCTAATATGTCATGGTTTGAAAATAACCCAAACCTAGTTATAAAAATAGGGCCCTCCCTCAAAGACCTTATTGAAGTCAACCAAACAATTCAAAACCACCATAAAGTAATTAAGTTGTCACCATAATCTCTAACTCACCCTCAGGGTTTTAGGCCCATTATGCCTAGGATTCCATAATGGGGAGAGAAACTTGAATACCCACAAAATTAAAGATCAAAGCATGGTTAGATAGATAGATGACATCATCCTTAATATATTTTGGTTGAATCACGAAAATCAAATGATATTGGATCTATTCTAGACAACCATTCACTTTTGGGATTCAAGGATTTCCATTATAAGATGGGCCCTCCCTGATTATGGATCTTTTAAAAAATTAATTGTGCTTGCATGCATAAATGGGGGTGGATCATTTCTAGAAAAATCCTCTTGAAATGTAACATTTTTCTTAACACTTGGGATTTTAATCGAGACCATCCTTCAAAAAAAAGAGCAAGAAAACCCTTCAAAAAGAAAAATCAAACCCCCACGCCTCAATCACAACAACCATTACACCAAAAAACCCTGCAACAGAATAAAAAACCCACACCATACAAACCTCTACAACAAAAAGAATCCATAGCCTAAACCTCATACCCCCCTGCAAAGCAAATTGTAAAGAACTGAATGGAGACATCGCAGGCCACAACTAGGAACTAAGAGCCCTAGCATGAGCCACACAACCAAAAATCTCTCGACACCATTCACAAATCTTCCTGGGCAATGTTACCAAATGTTATCTCTTTATTTAAGATAATTGTTATGAGTATCTTAAATATATCTATCTAGTCTCAAGTTTTTTATTGAAGAATTATTTTAATATACTTATGTGTTATTTTATTTTACTTTAGAATTATTTAAAGAATTATTTATTTTTTATTTTAATATATCTATGTAGTAACTCAAAAGCTAAGCGTGCAATGATTACATTAATTATTCTAAGCCTTATGATGCAAAAATATTTGTAGACCTTCAAAAATCTCAAAGGCTCACTCAAGTTGTATAGGAGAGAGAAAACTAATATGGAGATTGATAAAATAGTTGAATGTTTGCATGTTATTGTGGATCAAACCATCCCTGAACAAATAGATAGTGCTTTAGTAGTACTCCCTTGTTGATTCAAAACATGAGCACCAAAAACACCACCTAGGAGGCCATTAATGGGTTGTTTGTTGAATTTTGAAAATGGCCCAAAAGGTTAGCTCACATAGAAATGTTTTAAGGAAGGCTGACAACAAGTTTCCCCAAAAAAAATTGGCCCATAAAAGAATGATGTTGGACAATAATTCTCCACACAACCTGTCATCATGGACATGAGCCCTATTAATTAGTTGCAGACCAATGACATGTTGGATAACCTTAACCATCTATTTTGACTCCATAACAAACAAATTGTGGATTTTAGGCACTATTGTTGTATAATCACATTTGCATTCCACATCCAACATCAATTTGAAAGCCATAGTTGAAAAAAGCCAAGATAGACCCAAGAAAAATAACCTTTTGAAGCCTACCACAATATACCTATGAGTTAGATCCAATGGATGCAAAAATTGAAACCACTAGCAACAAAAAAAGGCACCCATTTCTCAAATCATCGAATCATCCTGAATTGTCAAGTAGATAGAATTTTCCCCCTAAATAGAATTGAAGTTCAACCTGTAGACACTCAAATAGTAATGATTGACATTATTCATCTAATTTTGATTAATTAACATCACTTCCTCCTAAAATCATTTTTGCACTAACCAATTAATTAAATAATCTTTATTATTTAGTTAAGTTCATCAATTTATACTATTAATCAAGTAATTAAATTTATTAGATTAATTCACTTCCTAATCACTAATGTTCACCACATTTAATTAAATAAATCAAATTATTTAATTAAAACCCTAAAGTCCTCTCATTTGATTAAATAAATAAAATTATTTAAATCAAATGTCATAAATCCCCTAACCCACTTGAGTTGATTTAATTCTAAATTAATTAACTCTAATCTCCTCCTAATCCTCATTACCCATTTCTCAAGCTTTTGACTCAACCTTGGTCAACTGAACCCATGATCAACTAACCAAATTGCACATGAAAATAATTTCTTATAATTAACTAATTAGCCTATTTTCCTCACAATGGCATATTCCTAAGAATATTCTCTTGAACCACCCATTCATAAATTTCCCTCCAAAAGGCTTATAAAGCCTCTTACAAACGATTTAAATGGCCTTTTACAAGCCATCATGTCTCTTACAGGAGCATTCATTTCTCTTACAAGCCATCATGTCTCTGAGCATTCACTTCTCTTACAAGTCATCATGTCTCTTACAATCCTTCAATATCTTTCACCCATATGTCATTAATTCTTCTTACACATGTCTTAACTCCCTCTTACATGTCCTCTTCCCAAAATGTGCACATCACTATGTGGGCACATATCCTCTTGTCATAAGGCTAACAATCCTCCATTTAGTCTCACATTGCTTAGTTTTCACTCTTGATTCAACCCATCTCTCCTATAAATAGAAGGCACTTCTATGGGAAATGGATCCACTTCTTTATGCAAAGTCATTATACTCATTCTCATCCATCAATCATCCAATTTCTATCACTATCTTTAAGGGAAATTGAAATTTATCAAATCCATTTTCATCCATCATTTTAGGCGTTGTTAATCTACTCATTTTCATCTATCTACTACATGCTTTTCATATCATTTTAGCTTGAATCTACTATCATTTTGCATCAAGAATCACCATTTTTCATCAAATATCTTGGATCCTATCACAAGGGATTGAGAAAGGGCCAATTTCCACATCAAAGTGACACCAATCCCCCTATGGGATGAGGTTTGAGTAGCTTAGATTAGGATTTCATGTTCATTTACTTGTTATTTCATGTTATTTTGACAATGTTTTCATCTTCTTAGCATGCTTAAGAATATCATAGGGAATGATTATTTTGATTTTTTAAATGACTAATACTCTTGGGTTTTTCCATGTTTGAGCAGGTATAGGTTGGTATTCACACAACCAATCCATAGTTGGGCTAGAGACACAAGTTGTCTCACTCTAATATATGCCATGGTTTCATAGGAAATCAACTACTTTATTTTTTCCCCTATAATTGTGGGTGATAATAAACTTCATGTTTGCAAGAATACCTATATAATATCAACCCGTTTTTAAGCTTCCAATTCAAAATTATTTTTTATCGCATTTATGTATAAAATTGAATCACCTTCAATATCTAGAGAAAAAATATTTTTTTGCTCACAAAGTTTAAAACCTTCAAAGAGAGCCTCCAATTCAACTTAATTATTTGTTTCATGGGATAATTTCTTAGATAAGGCCCAAAAAGGATTCTCGATTCATTCCAAATAATGCATCTTACACCAAAATCCCTAGGATTACCTCTTGAGGCCCCACCAAAATTGAGTTTTAGTCTTCCCTAAGGAGGGGCCAACCATTTAGTAGCTTTCCACTTCTCTTTGGAATTGATATTTCTATCTACAAGCAGAGGGGGAATGGAAAGGAAATGCCACTATTTCAAAAAAAATTTGTCCTAGGCTACTAAGTACAAAGCCACCTAACTCGCTAATTTTTATGGACTTTGTTGAGAATTTTGTAGATGTTACTCAAGCAACCTTTTGTAGGACCTAGTTTTAATTGAATACCATATTATTAAATATTCTCCAATGTATTTATTTTTATACGTGTCAGGTAAGCATAAAGGATTCCTCATCATTTAAACACATATAATGCCTTGAGGGGCTAACAACACCAATTGTATGAAGGTACTTACTTTTAAGGATCTTGGAAATCCAAGTGAAGGTACCCACTTTTGGTAAGGTAAAATTATGCTAGCAACTTAGGTATTTTAGCCACTTAGTAGAAGAGGATGTCATGGTATGAATATGGTAACTAAGCTTCTTAGAATATGATCCAAAATAAGAGCCACACCAAATAATATTTTTTGTTGACAAGTTTAGGGATCTTTTTTATTGTTCATCTCATCACGTTATTTGATTTTTGTAGCTTCACCAATTGGAGTAGCACTCAAATATTTCCATCCCCCACCCACACCACTCAAATTTTTCACATAGTCCACCACCCATACACCCCATAGGTTTTCCATAGTTACTTGGCAACCTTTTATTAGTTTGAATTCCACCAAAGGAGGCCAATCATTCCATGAACCTCATCCATCCATAATTTTGTCAATTATCCATTGGTGACTATCCATGAAAAGTGCTTAATTACAATAAGGTGATAGTTAATCATATACTTCTAGATGTGAGATCCACATAGAGGATTAGCAATAGTTAGAATGCAACTAGGATCATTATCATCGAAGTACATGTTTTACAATATTCTACACCATAGTGCATTAAGGGAGAAGAACATTCTCTAGAAACTAAATTCATACCCAACACATTTTTTTGAAGGGCCAACTTCCTTATTTATGTGCCACTAATTTGATTTGTGTTTCCTCACTTGATCCCAATTGACTAGAGGTATTCATTTGTTGTCATTCAAGCATTCCCAAATAAATTTCATCAAAATTATGTCCAAGCATAAAGTTATTTTCTTGTTGACTGGAGGTAGGAGATGAGGTAAATAGGGATCATAGACAATATTTCCTTAATCATAACTATCTTCCAACTCACTATAGCTAACGACCTTTCCATGCTTCCACCTTTGATTTATTTTTCTTTTCTTTTACTAATGTTTCTCTATTATGCATATACATATGTACTGATTTTTTTTTAGAAAAATAATTATATAGGATTGTTCTATGCTTCATTCTTTTCACATTAAATAAACACATATTTTTTATTATTTTTGTGCAAGTTATATGACACACATTTTCAATAATGTAATTTTTAGAATGTATCCACTTTGAAAAATGATTAAGAAAAATCTAATAAAAAAATATCAAACTTTTAGTACTCACTTTTAACTATATTTCTACCAAGTAGTTTTAAAAATAGTGAATGCAACAAAAAATAGGAGAGCACACCAAAAAATATGTTATATTTTAGTAAAATAAATTAAGAACATTTTCATGTGTTCACTGTTCATGACATTTGACCCTTTTAATATTAAAACCATTTAAAAGAAGCTTAGTAGTTTAGAAATCAAAATTAAAGTACTATAATTCTCATTTTTGTCGTATCTTCAAATTTTGAGTACATGCATCTCAAATTAGTTATCCAAGTTTAGGTCTAGCTAACTTTTGGAAAAAGAGTGGCTATTTTTTACCCCCTTTTTATTGTTCAATTTTATCCACTTATCTAGAAATGAGATCAAGAATTTAGCAAAGCATAACCCATCTTAGTTCAAACATCCTTACAAACTTATTAAAAAATTAACTGGAAAAGGTATTATAAAGGAATGGATGGGGCACTAATTCAAAATGCTTCTCACAAAGGCACCATCCATTGGGAATTTTAAATTTAACCTTAATTATTTTTTCTATTTTTAGGATTTTATTTTGGTAATTTTCCCAATAAAAAAAGTTAACCTTTGAGAGTAAAGAGTAATTCCAAATCAAGTGTCATTTAAATCCATCCAAGGGAAATTTAAGAAATTAATTATATTCTAAAGATACACTATAGTTTATAGAAGAAGAGGCCATCCAATACACTATAGTTTATAGAAGAGGAGGCCATCCAAACCTTCTCATAATCTCTTTCAAATAGGATGATGTAGAATCCTTTGGTTATCTTGACAAGGTCTTCAACAACTAAACAATCTAATTGACAATAATAGAAGGAGAAAAAATCCTTTGAAGTCTTGATCCACTCCTATATTCTTTCCAACCAACCACTTTAAGACAAAAATGGTCAATTAAGTTTATCTTAAATGAGGAGAAAGGTTCACATTCATTGATTGGGGACTTTCCTAGCCATTTAATATGATCCCAAGTTAACTTCTATACCATTTCCAATTTCCACTTCATTCATTTTTAAAGCATCAATTTGAATTTATAAATATTATTTCAAATACTTGATCCTTGAGGGTAAGCTTCCAAATTAAAGAATTTAGAGGTAGGAAAACCATTGGAGTATTTATATTTCATAATGTTGATCTACTCATCATCTTCTTTCATGAGCCTCCATCCAATTTTGGAAACAAGAGATTTATTAAATATTTTGATTCTTCTTAGGCCCAAACCACCTTATGATTTAGGGATACAAACCTTTTCCCAAGACACAGGGGCTAATCTTTGTTTTACTTCCATTCTTGTCCATAAATTTTTTAATTGATTTTTTCAAAATTTTCTGCTACATAAGAATGGATTTTGAATAGAGACAATAAATAAACAAGAATGATTTAAAGATATATTTTGAGTAGTTGGAGCTTCCTTGCTTAACTCAAGAGATGTCCTTTCTAACCAACAAGATTACTATGATATATTTCTAGAGGAGTTCCAAATAGTTCCTTTCATTCTACTAGTGAAGATGCATTCATAAATACTTTGAGGGTAGTTGTTTGATATAGAAATTTAGAATTTGAGAAATTTGGTTTTGACAATATTGATTCATATTGGGGAAAGAAAAAAACACTCTTATCAAAGCTTATTTTTTCCCCAACACATCAATATACTTATTGAGGATATCTTTCTAATTTATTTATTCATCTCAAGAGGAAATCCCAAAAAGAATCATCTAATCTACAAATTAATAGTGAGAGGAGGAACTCAAAATTTAGAAGAGGGGATGAAACTTGTAAAAGATCCCTTGGTGATATCCTTCCCAATGGTTCCACTTAAAACTTCAACAAATATAACTTCTATGAAAATATAGAGGGATAGGGGTCACCTTGAGGAAGTTTACATTTACTTGAAAATAATCTAATAGGACACCCATTAATGAGTACCAAAAAAAAAATAGTAATACAACCTTGTAGAAGAGATATGAGTTTTCCTTGAAATATATTCAACATTTTAAAGGGAAAATGCCACTTAAATTTTTCAATAGGCTTACTAATATCAAGTTTGGGGATCATACCTTATTTCTTGCTTTTGTCCATGAAAGTAAAATCTTTGTGCACAACTATGAAAACATCAAGGGCTAGTCTACTTACCACAAATCCACTTTGTTTATTAGAGATTAGCTTACTATGGAGAGGTTGAATTATTAAGAAAAATATTTTATATAGAAATTTATAGAGTTATTGCATAGGTTGATTGGGTAGAAATAATTAAAAGCATTTTCTCCCAACATTTTAAGGAAAAAAATAAATATTGTGTTATTTTATTCTCTTAAAATTTTCCTAGAGAATAATAATTATTAAACAACCTCTATGACATTTATTCCATTTTGATATCCCAAAAATATTGAAAGAAATCCAATGGAATTCATTAAGGCCTAGAGATTTGAGGGGGTTGTATGATCCCTTCATTGACTAATAAATTTGGTGCAACTAAGGCATGCACATAAACCAAAGGGCTTGGATATCCTTTGTCAAGTGACTCATTGACTATGAGGGTTACACTTTTAATGTCAAATAAGGGACATATCTTCTTGAATGATGGTGGTACTATGTGTATGGCTTAAAGGTTTATGGGGGTTCCTAAGTGGTTGAGTATATAAATTAAACTTGATTATTCATAAAATGATTCATATCAGAAAAAACTTAGAGATCCTATTTAACAAATATCCTATAGCTATTTCTATGGACTAGGCTAGTGTTGCGGTTTTGTAGATAACATAGATGAATTTCTATAAATAACATTTATGAATCACATGACAATTAACAAGTGATCTATTCTTATATTGCATAAGCAACTAATCATTAGTACTAACAACAAAATTGCAATGTTACCTCAATTGGGCCCTTGCTCGAGTTATTGCATTATTCTAATTCATAAATTTGCTAATTAATCCTTTATTTCCTTCATTCATTTACATTCAAAATAGTTCTCTAATTGATAAAAAATTGTGTTTGATTATTGTTCAGGAAAAAATATACAAAATGTTGAAAAATTATTGCTACACTTCTGCTCAGATCTTCTAATATATAGAATTTTTAATTCAACTAGCTAGTCTTAATTATGCTTAGAAAAATAGACTCATAACCCCCTACTTTATAGATGTCAAGTCATTCCAAAAATATATGGACAATATTTTTTCATCTTAAGAACATAAAATAGAAAAATTCAAGAAATAGAGTCCTAGTGTATTTTTTCTACTATCACCAAGGAATCAAGATCACTAGCATGTATAAGCAAATGAAATGATGCATGCAGCAAAATAATTTTTGCAATGTCTACCATTATATATTATCATGGAGTTTCTTCCTACTCTTTATAACAATGTTTATTGGTGTTGACTGAGATTATATCCACATGTTTTGGCTTTGATCAATGCAAGTTCCCTTAGCTATTATAGGTATCCCATCTTTGTGACCTTGCAAGTGCACAACCCTGCAACTACACGTGGTTGATCTTGTGGTTGCTTCTCTATAACAATCATTTGACTATGTGTTGTCTATTATCTTTGTTGCATGGTTAGTTCCTCAAAAATAATTTTATACTATATTACCATAATTAATCATAATATGCTATCATATTTCAAAAATAACCATCTAAACATGCAAATAGTTATTAATTCATTATTTATCAAGTTTAGTACTTTATACTTTAAATATTAGTCACAAAGTCTTAGGAATGTTTGGTAAATTTTTCAAAGAGCAAGAAATAAATATAACTAATAAGGAAAAATACTAGGTTCATCACTTCCCCCAACTTAATGGGTTGTGTGCCCTCAAGCAGGTAGAGGCCTTTTGTTATATAATTGATTCAATAGCTTAAAATCCTCTGGTTCAGTCCTTTCTTCCACCTAATTCAGATAGAAACCCCTTTTGAGATTCCAATCAGTCTTGTCATGCCCCTTCTTCTATTGAATTTTATGGCCTTGTTCTCTGCCAGTGTGGTATGGGAAACTAGAGCAGTAGAGGTTGAAACACTAGAGGTAACCAGATAATACCATAGTACTCTACCAGTTGAATGTACCTATATTCGATTTGGATTGCTACTAAGTAATGGAGGGTAGAGTGAGGTTCCTTCCTTTTGAGTTCATTTATTAATTTATTCCACCTAGTTTTGTAGAATTATTACGCTTCTCTCCTTGCCTGTGTAACTAGTTGTTTAAACATTTTATAGTCAACTTATGTATTTGACAAGATTTTATTTTTCACTTTAGGTTTTCCATTAGCGTAATCTATTCTTCCACCACCCTTAGGGATTTTTTGCTTCTCCTCTAATTTTTAAAGTGATTTTTTCAGCTCTTTATATTATTGCATATGGAGTTCCCTATTTTTCTCATTTTGAATGAATGATTTCATAACTCTAATGTAGACATCTCTGATATAGAGAAATGGATTTCATTCAATCTTATAAGGTATTGTGAGCCCATCTAAGAAAAACTCACATAGTTAATTTTGTAGTTGAAGAGTGAAATTCTAGAAAACGGAGAATAAATCCCTTGGTGTTATTACAAAGAACAAAAGATCACAATAAGTCTGCATATACTGAAAAATAAAAAATTATTCCTTCAAAATAATTTATAAACCTTGGCCAGTGGTTGACAACTCATGATTTGGGGTGAAAGTGTAGCCATATGCTAAATCTTATTTTTCAATCTATTTATTTCTTGATCCTTTTCCTTTTATTTAGTTTCAAAATTTTATTGAATTTTTTCTTTTTCTTTCAATCATTTCCTTTTCATAACGTCAACTAGTTTCCATAATATCAATGCAATAGATGGCCAAGACAAGTGTGGAGATATTACCTTTGAGTAAGAATGTTTTGATGGCCATATCTCCTCCCTTTTTTATATTTTTATGGCTACCATCTAGGCCAATTTGTCAAGTACATTTTCTTCTTGTTGGTATGCTTGAATTCATTCTTCTCATTGTTTTATCCTTTCTATAGCCACATGCAACTTACCAATTGGTTGAATAGTCTTAGGTATGAATAATTCCTTTTCAATTGATTCAGTGCAAGGAGTTGATTCCATTTTAAATTTAGGGAAACTATGAGAAGCTATGCATTCTCTTCTAATAAAAAACTCCCCTCTCTTTGAATATGTGTTTGAGTTGAGAAAAACCACCCTTGATTTTCTTAGCATCTTGTTTATTGCCACTCCCCTCTCTGGATGACTTGGATGGTTAGTAGGGTTTATTTGTTTCTTTGGGGTCTTCTATGAAGACAAAGTTTCTCTACACTTCCTTTTTGCGAGTGTAGCTGTGGGTGCTGCATGTTAAGGAGAAGTGTTGTGGATTGGTGAAGAAATTTTTTTAGAAGACACTTCTTGAACAAGGGACAGTGCATGCCATGAAATTTTTGCATGTAAATAGTTTGTGTAATATGCCTTGGACTAGGGCTCTCATTTTAAGAATCCATATGATCAAGAGTGGTTGCATTTTGATGGAAAGCTACATTTTCCTCGTCTTCTTCCTCTACTTGTCCTTCCTCCTCTTGTGTGTGAATTTACATAGGATCCTTGAACCTAAGTCATTGTCCATGAGGCATGAAATTTATCCTATTTCTTATATTATTGAGTTTTGAGAACTCTTCCAATGACAAATCCAAAAATTAGATATGCAGATTTCTTTTTATCAATTATTGAAGTAGACAATGGTGTGACAATGTTGAATGTTTTCCTTTCGAAAATTCCATTGAAACTCTTGTTAATAAGTGAGACAAATAGTTTGGAACATTTACATGCCTATTATGGTGAAGGTGACTGAGTAATTTAAAATGCATAGTATAAATCAAGGATTTCCTTTCATCGCATGTTAAATATTTAGTAATATAGACAATAGTGCACACCCATAACCAAGGTAAGGAAATACATTTAGTACCTTGAGGTGAATAGTCTAATTGTTCTCATAGTACCGTGAACTCATTCTTGGTTGCTACAACATTTACATACTCTAGAAATCCCTCACCTACAATAGGTTAACTTGTAGCTTCAACGATAGTTGCTTTTGAGGCATCTACCCACAATCCTTTCACAATGGTTTCACCTTTTGATAGTCTACCAATAATTTGGTTCTCCATTTCCTCATTATACCTAGTTAGACATTGTAAATAATCCAACCATCTTGCTTGCTTAAATATGAGCATGCGATCCTAGTCATTCAAGATAATTTATGCTCACAAGGCTTCGTTTAAATTGGGTCACCACCCATTTTGTGTCAAACTTCTATCTACAAAATTCTATGAAATTCTCTCCTTTATTATGTAATGGTGCTTGCTTCTGAGTTTTCCTTTATTTTTTAGTACTTTTTGTTGGATGCTAGTTCATATGTTATTGTCTTAGTCAAAAATGGATTTGTTGTATTGTTCCCAAGAATAAAAATGACAATGGATGTACTTGGAGCATGAAATTTCCATAAAGGTAAAGGATAGTGACATATATCAAATTATAAATTCTTGTTCCCCCCAACTTATGTGATATTTGTTCCCAAATAGAAAATACAAGCGGTAGTATGAGGGAGATTGGTAATAAAGGGTATTAAATAAAGCACTAAAGTAATAATAATGGTAATAATTAACTGTGACAGATACAAAATTATTAAACCAAAATCAATATATGTTAAGAAGAAATTATGGAATCATAAATATAAGTATCATTTATCATGTGTTAAAAAGACTAATGAAATTTATTGAACAAATAATTAAGTGGCAGTGGAATCTAAACTAATGGTGTTCATTTATTTCATGAGCATGCAACAAGATATGGTATATAAATGGCATTTAATAATAATATGGAGGTGACATGTGACAAAATGAAGGGTACATTATTAGTGCTTAAAGGCAGTGGAAAATTGTTACGAGTCCATCAAATATTATTTGCATATCCCATTATTGTAGGTCCCTTTGATAATGGATTTGAGTATCGTTGTTGCAAGTCCTTCTAATAGTGGCTATGTGTACCACTACTATAGGTCCCTCTAATAGTGGATGTGTGTAATGTTACTATAGGTTCCTCTAATAGTTGTTGTGTGTGCCTTGTCAAAATGGTAGTTTTACTGGAATGGTTAATTGTGTGAAGCTAACAATGGTTGAGGGTTTTTGCTGAAGTTTTTTTTTTTATAGAAAAGAAGAGGAAACCATACTTATAAGGCAGTAGGATTGGAGCTATGAAGCTCATCCCCTGTTGTTGCATGTAAAAATCTTGTTGTTGTAGTACTAGGATTGGTCAAAGAGATAAACTACTACAAGAAGGCCTACTTGTCTAATGACTTGTATAATTTCAAGGAATGGCCATTGACCATTAAATAAAATCTAACAATGTCAATTGTTGTCAAATTCACCACACCATTTGGATAGAAATCCTTTATTTTATAAGCTCTAAGCCATTGAGTTTGTAGTTTCCCTTTGTCATATTTATACCTGGAGTCCTAAAGTAGGGACCAATCACCTTTCTGAAAGAATTTTGACCTAATGAATTATGGATGTCAGTTTTGTTAGCTATAGGTATCCCAACTCTATGGCTGCAGGTGCCCAATTCTTCAACTACACATGGTTGATCTTGTGGCTACTTGTTTGCAACGACCCTTCAACTGCACATTATTTTTACCCTTTTTTTAAGGTTAGTTCCTCAAAAATAATTATATGTTATAATTACCATAATTCATTATAATATACTATCATATTTCATAAATAACCATCTAAACATGCTAATATTTATCAATCCATCATTTATCAAGTTTATCATGTTTTATATTTTAAATATTAGTCACATAGTTTCAGGAATTTCCAAGAAATGTATCAAAGAGTAGAAAGTAAACATAACTTATAGGGACAAATACTAGGTTCATCAGGGGTCAAAAGAGAAGACTACTCCTCTAACATCTTCTATAGTAGTCTTAGCACATATTCTATCATTATCTTATTTTGACAAGTTGTTACCAATAAATCTTCCTTATAGAGATGATTATGTTCTAGACCTCTTGAGAGAAAATGTTTTAGATGATTGATGAATTCCTTCTTGATATTATATTCTTCTTCAACTTGGGTATGTGCAAGATCATGATGGGCCAAAAAGTGGCAATATGATGGGTATATGTAGGGTATGTGGCTGACGAATTTTTTATACCCAAAATTCATGAAATGAAAAGGATTTTTAGTGGAGATTCTTAGCTTTCCACCAATATAAATTATGTTTTATTTTGAATTTAATAAATAATTATTATTTATTTTCTATTTGAATTACGACTAAAGTCCTGGTTGATAGGTTTATTGAAAAATATTTGTAGCTTTCAAACGGTATCACATTTTTTGAACCCGAAACATGCATCACATTCTATGCTTCACATACTATAGGATTAAAAAAAGAAAAAATGAATTTCATGAAGTTTTGACCAAGTTAAGGTGGTCAGACATACAAGTTTTTATATTTTTTAAAAGTTGTAATAAAAAATCATAATTAATTATTTACTTGGGAAAAAATTACAAAAAATATGCATCACATCGGGATGAGTCCTCTACCTATATCTAAAATCTTATAAAAAATATTATCATTTTATTGTGGTTAGGGTGGTTAGACATACTCTTATTTTTCCTTAAAATTTTACTGCATTGAGATTTCAAATTTTCACCAAATAAATTTTCATTTAAAAAAAAAAACCTAGTAGTTTAGAAAATACATTCAATTTGCTATAAATTCTATTCTTACAAATTTTTGAAATAATATAGATAACTTATTCAATTTTTTATGTCAAGCTGCCTAACTCTGATTTTTCTGAATTTTTTGCCACTTAAGGGCTTGTTTTTTCCATGATGATCTTGCACATGCCCACTTTGTTTCCATCTTCCTTGATTAATTCCATGATTATGCTACCTCTTCTATGTTTCATAAAATACTGATGATTTTTTTTAGAATTCTTTTTGCCTAGTAGAGATCTAAAGGACTCTAGATCTTTATTTCAAAAAAACCTCTTCTTTGTTAAGTGAATTGTGTAACCTAGAAATAAGATAATTTTATTTTTGAAGAGTGTCCTAATCCATGCCTTTAGATTTTGTTTCTTTTTGAAGATCCCCTAATCCTATTGTAACTAAATTCTTTCGAGTTAATATGTTTTCAAGCCTTCAACTCCTTTTTTACATTTTTAATTTTATAAACATTTTTTGCATGGTGGTTCCTTTAGTTTCAATATTCCACCATTGTTTGATGTTATCTTTGAGATCAAGGTGGGAGATCCACATAATTTTAAATCTAACAAGATACTTACCAATTTTATGATCTTCTCCATACTAAAAGAAGATTATGGTTGACACCCATTCTCAAAAGCATTGAAATCTAGTTGTTATCTAGGATAGTTCAATTAGAAGAGACCATCAGTCTATTATGTTTGACCTGAATGAGTTTGAAACTTGTCCTTCTATTAGACCATGTTAAAGTAGATCACCTTAGGTCCACATCCTTTAATCCACCCTTAATGATTAATTCAACAAAGATTGTAATGTTATCTATAAAGTCTTCATTTCCACTAGCTTTGTTTAAAGTTAGAAGAGGGGTGTTTATGTCACACACTGTCATCCATTTAAGGTATTTCAAATCCTTCCTAAAGGCAAGAAAGTTAAATGTACAAAACTATTTCCTATTGCCTCTAGAGTTGAAAACATATATTTAAAATTATTAAAAATCTTTGTTTGGTTTGTTATGAAGTAGGATGACAATATGGTGTTTATGTTTTATTAAAATGTCTACTTCAACAATTTTGGGGTTCCACATTGTGACGATCCCATTCAAACAACCATCAAAGCCAAGATCAACAAAAATTGCATGAGGCCAACTATATCTACTAATATTAGACTCAAAGACAACTCAAACATTTTCACTTTAGTAGTAACATTTAAGGTGTTTTTCCAATAAGAAAGACTTAAATATACTATGTTTATAAGGGCTATTGAGCCCTCTAATATTCCAAGAATAATCTTTATTTTTTTGTCTTTTGGAGTTAATTTGCTCTAAAGTTTTTTTTTCGTGCATTGGCTACTTTTTCTATTTTCTTTGATTTGGGTGTCTTTAGAGTTAAGTCAACCTTTCCTAGTTTCATAGCCCACATTGACACTCTTTTTTGGTTTCCCTTTGACCATTTGAACTTTGGATTTCCTTCCACAAAGTAGATAAGGGGGAGCATTACAACTACTTTGGCCTTTCCTAATTTCTAGCAATTGGGCTTATCCAATATACTGTAAGCGCTAACTATTCAATGTGGTAATGTGGGGCCCTTTAACTTCCATTTATCCCCACGCTCTCATTCTCATTTTACTTTCTTTTTTTATGAAATTTGAAGTCAAAATGATAAAATCGTTATGTTAAAAGTTCAATTAATTTAGTAATGATTTTATTTACATTGTTTACTTTACTTTTATTTTTATTTACTTAACAATTATTGTATTTAGTAAAGAGTTGTTTTATAGTTTAAGTTTTATTTAAATATATTGGTTTCTTAGAGTTCAATTAATTTAGTAATGATTTTATTTACATTGTTTACTTTACTTTTATTTTTATTTACTTAACAATTATTGTATTTAGTAAAGAGTTGTTTTATAGTTTAAGTTTTATTTAAATATATTGGTTTCTTAGTAGTTTTTGATAACACACTCATGACATTAAACTCCACCCCTTATTGACATTATTTAAATATATTGGTTCCTTAGTTTATTTAAAGAGTGAATTGTAACGATACGTACAAACAATTGTAATAGTTTTTGTTAGTATGTTCATATCATTACAATTCACTCTTTAATATCTTTAAAAAATCAATATGTATTTAAATAAAATAACTCCACTAAATAAAATAAAATTAAAATATTAGAGACATTTACAATTGTATATGGAAAAAGTGAGAAATCCGAATACATAAAAAAAAATCTCTTTTATTGAAAAAATCATAATTATTAATTGCTTAAACAATATCTTATTTCAAACATCAATTTTCATCAAAATTTCACATATAAATACAATAGAAGTCTTTAAAAAAGATATCTCACTATTTTATATAATTTTATTAAAGATATATGCTAATTTAATTGAACTTTTAACTTGACTTATAACGCCGTAATACAATGCAAAACGGAACGAGAGAGTGGGGACAACGGAAGTTGATGGGCCCCACATTACGATCTTTGGTCTGCAACTGATTGAGACTGCCACGTTGCACGAGCTCATACGCACAAGTCCATTGTTTGCGAGCTCATTATAATTTTCTTGTACGTACTTCATGATATAAAATAAATCATCCAATTATTTCAAAACGAAAAAGATTTCAAGTACAATATTTCATAAGACTGTGTTTGCGAGCTCATTATAATTTTCTTGTACGTACTTCTTGATATAAAATAAATCATCCAATTATTTCAAATCGAAAAAGATTTCAAGTACAATAATTCATAAGACTGTTGAAGATTTTCCTTATGTAATGTCCATCCATACAGATTTTCTTTACCTGAAATTGTCCCTCTCTTTACCAATTTTCTTAATGAAAAGATGATATGATAAAGAAGAAAAGATATGAAGGAGAAAGAAACAAATACATCATAACTTTGCATGTTTTTCTAACTATATTACGCCCATAGATATTTTTAGTTTCTACATTAGGCCTAGTTTTGCTTTTTCCCATAATAATTTCATTTTCAAATAATTTGTAAATGAAAGAATTAATATTTATTTTTATTTTTAATAATCATTACTAATTTAACTCTAATTTATATTTATATTTTATTTCATTTTAATTATTTGTTTGATTCTTAAATATCTTAAAATAAATCTTGTGCATAATTGTATTAGATAAATACAGAAATTTTAAAAAATACTTAATCTAATTTATTCTTAATATTTTCTTTGATATATTTGATAAGGTTATTACTTGAAGTTACGTGTTTACACACTTCAAAAAATAAATAAATACTAATAAAGTAAATGCAATGGAGAAATATAGATAATTTCATTTATTATTATTAACTATTTTTTAATATTATTTTATACTACTAATTAATTAAAGAAGTATGTATTTATATTACATATTATATTATATTATATTAAAATTTTATAATACATAAATTTAAAGCTAACTTATATTTAAATAAGCAATATTAATTTACTTCATTTCATAATAAATTTTAATATATTAAATTATATAATTAGCAATAATATCTCTCAAAATTTATTACTTTTTTTTTTAGATTGCAGACCGGCGTGGTACCAGGGGACGGGGGAGACTAGAACTCGTAACCAGTAGAGCCGCAACGGAATTACTTAGCCAACCGAGCTAGGGCCCCCGCCCTCTCAAAATTTATTACTTAATTATAAATACAAATATTCAAATAAAAATATACATTATTTTTTTAATATATTTAATTTTTTTTCATACATTTTTTTCTTTTTTCTTTTTAAATTACATTTTGTTTTATAGATTGGATCTTAAATTGCATTAAAACATACATATATTTTTAAAAATATTTTATATAATTTTTTACTTTTTTTTTTGTTTCTGAATTTATATTTTTATAAAGATTAAATATCAAATTGAAAAAAAACCAACAATATAACGTAAAATAATGTAATATTCATTTTTGTTTTGACTAAATGAAGGAATTAACTACCAAGTTTTTTTTAGAACTTAAACTTAATTTAACAAACTACTTTACCAACAAGTTAAAATATTCTAAAATGATGCAAATCATTAAAATAATATAACTTGATTTGTTAGGGCGCCATAAAGGAGTTCCAGGGTACACTGCATTTTGCAAATCACACATTTTTTTATTCCATTTCTATTAGGTATATATTAAAAATAATCTATATAGAAGAAGTAGAGAAATATCTTTTTCAAGATGTTTATTTTTTAATTTTTTTAATATAATTATATATAATATGATCTTATGATATTATTATATAACTAGCAATGACACCTTGGTGTGCAATGGGTATGCTGAAGAGGTGTGGAAGGTAAATTAGGGGAAAATGTGGTTTATTTTTTTGCATACATTTGTGTAGTACATGAGGTCAATTGATAGGTCATTTTTAAAATGATATTGTTTATATATTAATATTAGTATTATTATATTATTAAATTTATTTTATATTAACATATATATAGTTTTATTTTTCCTAATCTATCCAAAGATCAATTAAACTATGAGTTTTTTTATAAATTAATTTAATTTGATTTATATAAAAATATATTAATTACTAATTATAATAATTGCATAGTTATATTTAATATTTAATATTCTAGAATATAATATACAATAATAATAATATAACATATATATACTATTATATATAATTTAATTTGTATTATATAAAATATATAATATATTAATTATACTTTGTATTAAATAAGAGTATAATAATTATTAATTAGTATTTATACAAATGCTATATATATTTAATAGTTTTGTTAGAGAATCTAATATATAATAATAATAAATAATATTATTAATTATAATAATTTCATATTTATATTTAATATTATGTATTATAGAATATAATATATAATAATAATATAACCTATATATATTATTATATATAACAATAAATATAATTATATTATATATAATTTAATCTCTATTATATAATTATTAATTAATAATATATAAAATATAATTACTTTTTAATTATATAAAATTTAAAATTTACATTATATATTAATTATGCTAATATATACTTAACTACATAGGGTAAAGGATGCCACAAAGTTAAAATCTAAGTGTGCTCATTCTTAATATCTTGGTCGTAATTTTAATTTTTATAAACATACTAAACAACCGTCGTGGAAACCTAATTTCTATTATAAAAATATATATTAATTTAGAATCTTTTCAAAATAGAATATAATTATTTTTAACTTTTAGAATATATTTAACAAGATTTATTTTTAATATAAACTTAGAAACTTTTGTTAATTGTTAATTATAACAGTAGATTTTTATATTTATTACTAATAATTATCATTGTTTTTACTAATTTTTCAAGATATTGCATTTATAAAAGATTTTATATAAAAATTCATAAATTAAACAATTTTTTTAACAGACATTTAAATGACCAAACCGTCATAAAATTTTCATATGACAGATAAGGGTGACCGTCAAATTCCAGGCCTGATAGGGAGGAAGAGTTTAGAGGAGTGGAAACCAATATCATCAGTGGGGAAAGCAGTTAAAAGTGGCTAAAAACAGTCAAAAAAATCGGTGAAAAATGATGAATGATAACTAAAAATAGTGACAATAATTTTTGAAAATAGTACACGTGCCTGGTGGCTGCGGTCAGTGGGTAGACGAGGGTTGCAAACTCCTCTCGGTTATCATAGCAAAACACGAGCATCGGAAGTGGAGATAAGCGTGTGGGACTCGTCGGGTGGCTTTGATAGAGACCGCATAATGATGGAGGCGTCACATGTGTTGGCAGTAAAAGTGGCGAAAAATGATGAGTGACTGAGATACATTTAATCCCCTTGCAAGGTCTCTATGGGATTTTCAACTGTTACACAGTAAAAATTTGCTCGGCACTCTCAAATAGACAGATGCCTTCGGTGTAATTATAGTAATATGTTAGATATTAGAATTGTACTATTATTTAATTTATTAAATAATATATTAATAGTTAATATTATGGTTATTCTTATATATTAAAAGTTATTCTTTATATAATATTATTATAGTATAATAGTATAATGTTATAATTATAATTATCTTATAACTATTAATATTTATTTATTTTTAGACTCAAGGGAGGAATCGGGTAGCTTCTAGTAATTTTTTTTCACATGACCGGTGACACTGGTGTGACACACCCTTCGATAACACAGGGATAGGGGGAGACTAGACCTTGTGACCACTTGACTATTAATATTGTTATAGTTATAAGATTGTATTAGTATATAGTTATTATATTAATACTATTATATATTACTATATATATTACAGTTTATTATTACATGGTTATTATATTAAAATATATTAATAGTTATAGTAATTTTTTAACTATATATTAATAGTTATATTAAATTTAATATATAAAAAGATTAAATTATATTAAATGACTATGCAAAATGACTGATTATACCAAAAATTTCCGAATGACTGTAAAGGCTGATTACATCCAAAAACACAAATTAAGTGGCACAAGAAGATATATTATACCCACAAATTCTAAATGAATAGAAACCAAACAATGATATACCCAAATAATTTTTTTTTTAAGGAAAATAGAGTGAAAAGATTGATTATACCCACCAAATTTTAGACAATTGAAATGCAAAGGCTAATTATGTCCAAAACCACCAAATGAAAAAATTAAAAGATTGAGCATACCCAAAAATTTCAAATGAGTGGAAACAAAAGAGGCATTATACTAAAAATTCCAAACAACTAGAATAAAAACACTGATTATACCGAAAAATTGGATATGTCCAACATATCCTAATGACCGGAATGCAGAGAATGAGTATACCGAATCAAAAAAGAACATGAGAAATAAAAAAATAAAAAAATAAATGAATTGATGAAATGACTGACCTTGAGGCGCTACCAAAGAGTATGAAAATCAATGGTTGAAGAAGGTGAGGGACCATTATCTTGTGAGGTTGTGTGGCTCTGGCCATTGCCTTACAAAATCCTGCTTTGGACAAGTTGTTATGAACTTTGTTGTGAAGACAAAAAGATATTAGTCTATTGTAGGAGAAAAATGAAGATGAGAAGGGTGTATTAAATAATCTATTCATCCACCTCTTTATGCACCTCATAAATCCCGTTACATTTATCATTTATCCTCGTTTCATATTTATTTAGCAATGAAACATTATAACCCACGTTCCTTGTATTAAAAAAAGCATCGACTTTACATGCTTATCCATGGCTTTATTTTGGGCATGATACAAATTATATTGTTACATCGCTATTAACATATTAATATTAAATGGTGTATTTTAAACAAGAATGGTGGCAATTTAAGCTTATACAACCTACTATGGTTTAAAATTGGCTCATTTAAAAGAGTTCAGAAAGGTGTGGTTAGAGGGTGACTCTTTGAACATCATAAATTGCCTTAAAGAGAATCAACTTCCAAGTTGGTCGATTGAAAATCTTATTAGGGATTCTATCTCTATTATCAAGTCCTTTGATGATTGCCATATCTCCCATATTTATAGGGAGGGCAATAAGTTCGCTGACTATTTTTCTAACCTAGGGTTTTATTCAATGATTAGAGCGCGGGATTCTAATGACCACCTCCCCCTTGACATCAAGAACATTATAAATCATGATATTCAACATATATAAGGTGGATTGTAATTCAATGATTAGAGAGTGGATCTATAATGTTCCCCTCCCCCTCAATGTCAAGATCATTATTAACTATGATATAAATAGATTCAAGGTGGATCGACCTTTAATGGTAATAATTTCAAGAAGTCACTTCGATGTGACTCACATGAATTCTGGGTGAGTTTTTGTTCCTTTTTCTTTATTTCAGACGATAGAGCTTGGTCATTTTCCTAGGCCCTTTTTCTCTGTGATGGATTTTCCTCTGTATTGTTCAAATTCTTCTTTGGTTATCTATTGATATGGGTGGTGATCGGAGTAGGGTGGAGCCAGTTTCATGTGAAGGGACACAGAGTAATGTGAGGGTCTGGAATAATTTGGAGGAAAGTGGAGTGACTCCATAAATTAAAAAAATCTACGGATTTGATCTGCAAGTGTCTAAAGTTTTTGTCTCTGGTTGAAGGATCACATTCTCATGGTGAGTGGCATTGAGTTTGATATTTATGAGGAGTTTATAGGGAATATTTTAGGTATGTCAATAGATGGTTGAAAGATCTTTCAAGACAGAAAGGCTTCTTAAGCAACAATGAGATTGCATTCTTAAAAAGGGATAAGCATGAAAAATTGGCTAAGGTTTCCTGTGGTGGGTACAATAGGAGCTCCATCACACCTATATGGGCTGATACCTCCAAGGTATTAATGCACTACTTCACCTTGGATGACATGTTTTATTCTCTTTTCGACTACCATTTTATCTTACTGAATCATTTTAGGCATAAACAAAAAGTTTCTTTTCCATATTATCTTTTGGCCTCTCTTTGGAATGTGGTATCAAAGACTATAGGAAAAACCCTAGGTGTCATATTTTTCATGAAGTCCTAATTCTATTAATTATGGAGCATGTTAAGACATTTTTTATTCTAGTCAAGCCCAAGAAGACCTCTAAAACCCGCGTGGCCAAATACCCTCATGTTGAGCATCTCTCAGATTATGAGATAGGATATGATACATAGGATGATGAGTGGGTTGCAGAGGATGATGATGGGGATTCTATGGATATTTACTTCAACCCTCCATCTGAAGATGTTCTCAAATCCATGAAAGTGTCTAAGAAACAAGAAAAGCCTCACCTCTCCTAGTTTGGTGGCTCCATTACTAGGGATGAGGCTTTCAAGACTAATGTGCCTTCTTCCGATGCTAAAAGGAAGACTTCTAAACCTAATAAGGGGATTGTCGAGGGTAATGAGGATATGAAGCCAAATGTTTATTCTTTTGCTACGAAAAGGAATAAATCTAAGCCCATTGAGGGGGTTGTCGCGACTAATGTGGTGGGAAAGAATCCTAGTGTTGATCTAAGGGAAAGAAGAAGCCCTTTCTTGAAGGTGTGAAGGAGGCTGCTAAACCTAAAATAAATTGATGGAGGAATATGGAAAAGTTGAGGAGAAAGAAAAAGGTAAAGATATAGTGGGTGATGATATGCCGCATGAGGAAAAGGGCACCCCTTCACTTGATTTTTCTAAAGACCTTTATTTTTTTAATTTTGCAATAGGGAGGAGATTTATAATTTGTTCTAGGTCTAGCGAAGGAGGGTGTAGTGAATTATTTTAAAATATTTATATGGTTTTTTATGGAAATAAATTAGATTAATGTGAAAGTTTTGTCTCTACAAAACAAGGTCGAGAAGAAGGATTCCAATGAGGATGTGTCTACAAATTTGGTCGAGAACAAAAAAATGCTTTTGATCCTCTAAGAGGTGGTAAAAGATGTGGGCCTAATGAAGAATAACTACGAGTCTCGTATTATGGTATTAGAGGAAAAATTCAAAAAATACATCAGAACCTTGAGAAAGTGGTACAGGTTAGCCAAACTACACTTCAGAAGAATTTTGAGGTGCTTCACATCCTAATTGAGAAAGTAATAAATTAGAAAGATGAGGACTTGGATAGGTTGTTGATGTTGGTTTGGTTAAAGGTAAATAGGATTCTCATGTTGTTGGAGTGGGTCTGAGTACTCATACTTGCAGCCACTCAAAGAGACCCTTGGATATTAAAAAAAAAGGAGTTGTTGGAGGTGGTTGATCTTCACAATTGTAAGTACAAGCAAGACTTAGAAGCAACCAAGATTCTCAAAGACTTACAATAGGTTGTTTTTATTTACTGTATGGTTTTTTGATGGCTTGTTGATGGTTGGTTGCTAGTTTGTTTTGGTTTTTTCTTTGGTAGCATCTTTTTGTAAAGGGTTTTGGGTCCCTTCAAAACCTATTTTGCCTTTAATAAAAATAATTATGGCGATTTAAATAATGTGAAAAATTTAATCGGATGTTTTTGTGTACATGGATGAATGCGATTGTAGAAAGCCTCTTGACTTAAAAATGGTTGACATACGATTGTAGAAAGCCTCTCGACTTAAAAATGGTTGACATATATATATATTCAAAATCAAAATTATAAATTATATCAAAAAATAAAATAAATGAATTCCAAATTAGTATAGATATTTTAAATACATCTATTTAAAAAATCACGAAATATCAATTTCAAATTATATTATTTTCTTGAGAATTATTTATTTATTCTTGGTACACACATATCAAATTTTATTTTTATTTGAAGAGTTATTTTCATTTTATTTAAGAGTTATTACGTGTCAATGGGAAGCAAGAAGTGGATTGTAATGACTCAATAAAAGAAAATCCTCAACTTAAATTTGACATTCATTTACATAACAAATCATCAATATTTAACAATAAACATGCTATTATTAAGTGGAACAAAATGTAGCTCTTTAAAATAAATAATGTATGAAATAAAACTTTTTAAATAAATATTAAAATAAATAGTTCTTATGTATGTTTACATGACTTTTCATATCTATTCCTTATCTATTTATGTGTCTATGTGTATGTATGGTAGTTTAGATAGATATTACAAACAATCTTCATATGACTATTGTCAAAAAATTAATTCAAAGAATTCTCATATAGATTAATTCATAATAATTTCAAATGATCAAGTAATATATAACAACACATATACTTTAAACTAGCATAGATGTCTTAAATAAGTCTAACTAAAAAATATTGAGATATTGACCACTCAAAATTGATATTTCATAGAGTTTTTTAGATAGATGTATTTAAGAGATCTATACTAGTTTTATTTTATTTCCTATAGAATAAATAAACTTAAGAGTTTTTTAATACTCCATAATGCAATAAAATAAGGTAAATAAAAATAAAGCAAACAATCTAAGATAAAATAAAATAAATATGGAACTCATTTAATATGGACATATTGCTATAAACTATAGAAGCAATTTTGTGAGTTCTCCTACTCTGGATACAAAAGGAGATAAGTTAGAATGTCAGAATAATGAAGCAGATAAGGTTTGGAAGAAGAAACCAAAAGAGCAGAGATCAAAGAAATTCATGGTGGCTCAAACTGCTCTACATGCTCAAAAGGAGAACCTATGGACCATTGATAGTTCAGATGCTCAAGCCACATGACCAGGGACAAGATCAAGTTCATGCATTTCAAGAAGTTTGATGGAGGATCTGTAACCCTTGGTAACAAATTTGTTGCTAAGATTACTGGTAAGGGTGTTTTGAGTCTTGATGGTGGAAAGAAAAAACTCATGATGTTTTGTATGTGGAAGGTTTGAAACACAATCTTTGAAGTGTAAGTCAAATGTGTGATAAAGGCTACAAGCTCTCATTCAGTGCTAAAGGTTGTGAAATAAAAAAGACCGGTACCATAGAGTTAGTTGCGAAAGGAAGCATGACAAATAGTGATGTATATCATCTCAATGAGGTAAATGGACATAATTTTTTTGCAATACAAAGAGAAGGGAGTTGGCTATGACATAGAAGATTGGGACACATCAATTTTGATGATCTTGTGAGAATCAATTCAAAAGGAATGGTAAGGGACATGCTAAATATTTAGAAGCCTCAGTCTACTAGTTGTAAATCATGTCACGAACGAAAATAGACAAGGGCCAAATTTTCTACTAAGGAATGTTATATGACAAAACCATTGGATTTGATTCATACTAATTTATGTGGACCAATGAGGACAAAGATCTTACAAGGTGATAGGAATTTTATGATGCTTATTGATGATTACTCTAGAATGACTTAGATTACTTTTCTAAAAAATAAATCAAAAGCTTTTGAAAAGTTTAAAGCATTTAAGGGCATGGTTGAAAATGAAACTGGAAGAACAACCAAGTGTATGAGATCTAACAAAGGTGGAGATTTCACTTATGACCGGTATGATGAAACTAGTATTGCTTCTATTGCTTCTTGTAGCTGAAACTTATATTTGGGTATTTTTCTCTTTTCTCCCCCCTAAGTTACACTTAAGGTGGGTGTCAGAGTGAATACAATATATTATTTAACTAGTTCATTTCTTAGCTAGCTCTCCACTTAGGTCCTTTTTACACTAGGTTAAGTTTACTTAAATTTTTTTACACATTATTCCCACATAAAATGATAAAACTAAACCCGTTAAGCCTAATTTTCGCTTCTTCAATCTTTGTTTAATGAATTTATTAAACATAAATTAATGTTTCACATACAGTAGTAGTAAATTTTGTTTCTTCAATCTTTGTTTAATGAATTTATTAAACATAAATTAATGTTTCACACATGCAGTAGTAAATTATTTAATTTTGATATGATATGGTTAAGTTTTATAATGTGATAAATTAAGGTAAATTCTCTGTATGCAACATTAAGGTAAATTAAGGTAAATTCAATGTGAAAAAGGTAAATTTATAATGTGAACTCATAAATTATATAGTACTTGATATGATACGGTAAATTTTGACAAGTAAAAGAAAATGTGAAAAAGGTAAATTTATAATGTGAACTCATAAAATTGGTATCATATCATATAATGTGAACTCATAAAATTTATAATGTGAACTCAATAAATTAATCGATAAATTTAAAAACTGAACTCATAAAATTAAGTAAATTTTAATAAAACTTCTTTAATCTTTTTAATAAATTTACACTTTTTCTTATATAAGAATCAAATTTCATATATAAGAGTTATAAATATTTGTAATTTACTTTAAATTTTTTTGAATCAAATTTCATATGTTTTTAATAAATTTACACTTTTTCTTATATAAGAATCAAATTTCATATATAAGAGTTATAAATATTTGTAGTTTATTTTAAAGTTTTTTGAATTTCTTTAAAATAGTTTGTAAAAGTTTGAAGTATTATTTTTTTATTTTAATCAAACTTAATAGTTATTTTCTAATCTACATTTGAGTTTCTTATAATGTTATGTATGAAAGTTTGTAAAATTTTAATCGTTAAGTAAATATTTTTCTTATAAGGTTGTTTGAGAGTTGAATAGTTAGAGGAGTTAAAAATTAAAATTAAAAGTGAATATTACTATGATATGGTACATGTAGAAAATAAACAAATATCACTACTTTAAAAATAATAATGGCCAAGGCAATATGTATTTATGTTTTTTTAACAATGTCTTTTTATATTATATTTGGTTGATAAAATTATTTATATACCTATGAACTATTAAATTACATCATTAAGTGTCTTTACGAATTCTTAACAATTTTATAGATTTAATAATTTTTATTAAAATTTATAGGATGCCTCGTCGTCTAAGGACAAGTTTTCAAAATGAAGAGGAACGAAGAGAGCATCAAAGAGAATATGCTCAAAATTATATGAGACAACGACGTGAACAAATGGCTAATGCACAAAGAGAGGAAGTAAGGAGTTTTACAACTGAAGAGCAACAAAGAGAACAAAGGAGAGAATATGCTCGAAACTATATGAGACAATGGCGTGAACAAATGACTAACGTACAAAGACAAGAAGAAGGGATTCATCGAAACCAAAATGATAGAGAAAGAAGTGTTAAACGTAGGGCAGATATGACAACATAAGAGATTGAAGCAGAAATGAGACATGTAGATAGAATGATAACACATCATTCACGAATTCAAAGAGCTATGCATTCTGATCAATTGAATGAGATAGAAAGACAACAAATACATGTGCACAATCGTGAATCAGTTGAAAGACATCGTCAATCTCGTGGGAATGTTGAGGTTAGTTCTGAAGGGGTGAATTTTGTTACAATAGATCGTGTGCTACAAAAACCAAATGATAGAGTTCAAAATGTAATGAATGTTGATAATAGAAGAGATCGAGAAGTAGTTAATAATAATACAACTACTGAGATTGATTTGAAAAGTCTACAAATGATATTTCAACATGGACTAGATAAAATTTCTACACCAAGTATGTGTTATATTTGTGAAGAGAGTTATCCTGCAATGAAGGTTATACAGGTACCTAAGGGCCCTATTTGCAATCAATGTTGACAAGAGAGGAATGAACATGAATTTTTAGCATTAAACAATATGGATCCTGGTCCACAACCATTAGAACTTGCAAATTTAACACAAAGAGGAAATGTTGATAGCACGTGTCAACCTAATACTTCAAGTCACACATGCAATTGGAGGGAAATACAAATATAAAGGACATACCATAAGTTTTCCACAAGAAGTGAGAGAAATAGCTAAAATTTTACCACATCGAATAAAAGATTTACTAGTCATTATTGTTTGAAAAAAGGATCAACATGGAACAACTTATAATTTTATAGTTAATAGAGAGAGGGTATATAGAGCACTTAAATATAAAATAGAACACAATAGGTTCTATAAAGATGTTCAAATTGATGAAAATGCACTTAGTGAACTTACATGCAATTCAGATCAAAACATTTTTGACCAACTGAATTCTGTTTAGATGGAGTTTGATTCAAATGTAAATGAGTATGTATTTGCGGGTCCAATATTGGAGATAGATGAAGGAGACATTATTAATCACACTACATCAATGGCATCTAAACCACCAAATGATCGAAGAGAGATGGAACTAATTCATGCATGGGTAAATAACCCTAATGTAGATCTTGGATCACTAATTGATTGGCTAGGAATTGGACCATCTCCAATGAATGAGTATGTTATTGAAGGATTACTTGATATGGCTTTTCCAACACTATTTGCAGATGGACAATGTGATTGGATAGAACCACGAATGAGGAGAGTTCATCTGCATGAGTTTGTTAAGCATTTATTCAGATATAGAGATCATCATTTTGGAAGACACCCACGATTTAGATATTATATGATGAATATGATTATGCGACATCGTGCACAAAAATCATCAGCAGTGTTTGTCAAAAATATCTTGCAAGATATGCCAATCACAATCAATGAGTTAAGAGAACATATGGAAAATGTCCCTCATTCACACCTAGCCGATTGTATGATGCATTTTGGTACAACGCTAAGGGGTACAAGGTCTTATTGGGAAAAATGTCGAGCTTAATTAACTGATTTGTTGCATCAAATCAGAACACCAACAATTTTCTTTACTTTGAGTGCAACAAATATGTATTGGCTAGATTTACATGCATTAATGCCAGGGACATATCCAACTAACCCACAAGAAGCACAAAAATGGAAAAAAAATATTATTGACTACCCACATATTGTGGCACATTACATGCACCTACGATATACAATATTTCACAAGGAAATACTACAAAAGGGAATGAAGGTAAAAGATTATTGGTCAAGATATGAATGGAAACATAGAGGATCACCACATGTGCATGGATTCATATGGTTAGATGAAGCACCTAACATAGACAACCTTAATTGGAGAAATGCTGATGAAATAAAAAATGTTCAAAAATATTTTAATTCTATTATTCATGCATGGAATCCACGGGGAGACCACATCAACAAAACATACAAGTATGATATTAATTATCAATTATATATTATTTTTACAATATGATACTTAAAATTTTGTATTTCAATTAATAAAATTTGTTATATCATGAATGATGGGTCCTACAAAATTTTACACAACATCCATTCCTTCAAAATACACAACAACTAAGCCAAATAGACTTGGCATGTGACTATGAAGAGTTGCTCAATTGTGTTGAATTCCATACAATGTGTAAAGAGGGTGCTTGCCTTTGAAAAAAAAGAGGAAGAATGGTTTGTAGGTAAGATATTTATACATTCATATATTTTGTACCAATAAATAACTAAAATGTTTATATAAGCTAACAATTTACTCTTTGTTTGTAGGTACAATGCACCATGGCCATTACATCTAGATGGATCAAAATTATTTGAAGATCCAACCACAGGAGATAAAATATATGAACCTGCAAGAAATGATGATCGAGTAGTAAACACACATAATTGTAATATACTTTAGTTATGGAGAGAAAATGTAGATTGGAAACCAGTTCTTTCAAGACATGTTGTAATAAATTATATTACAAAGTATGCAGCAAAAGCAGAAAAGAGTTTGGAAACTTATCATCAAATCTTAATGCGACTTGCAAATATTGAAAACCTAGATGAAGCAACATCAAAGGCATACAAGAGACATTGGAGCACAAGAAACATGTCATATGTTATTGGAGTTTCCATTGGTAGAATGTCGTAGAGTATTTGTTACATTAAATGTTTCAAGAGAGGTGTTCAAGCCAATGCTAAAAAATGAAGAAAATGATGATTCTAGACATCTAAAACATTTCATTGAAGGATACAGGGACATACCATATGTTGGATGTTGTGGATATGGTTGCTAATATGTGGTTGTCATTGATGTCAACACTATTAGCATTTGGTGTACTAGAGGTTGTATATGTCGAGGATATTGAGAAAATTGTAAAAGGAAGTGTTCTAGGTTCCCTATGGAATTGTGCAGGTCATGAAGGTGCTTTGTTCTGTACATTGAAGATTAGCTGATGTGGATTAAAGGGTTTATTTTTGAATGTTTCTAGATCATCTACCAGAAGTTTCAGAGGTCCGTGTGAAGTTTTGAGTATGTTGTCGTCTAATAGTGTTTCTATGGTCTCTGTTAGTATTCCTGAATGAAGATTGTGTGATTCTGGTAATCTCTATTGTTGCGGATGCTTCTCTGTTGATTCTTGGTACTCTTGGATGTCTCTAGATCATTCTCTATCTTTGCGGTATATCTGACCATGTTCTTGGTTGTATGTTGAAGAGTAGCATGTTGTGGATCTTTTTGGAAAAATTAATTAAAAGTATTTTTTGTATTGGAGATATTAATTTTGAATTCCCCACTGCTCTTGTAGGCATTGTAATTATGGATTTGCATTGGAAATTTATTAGTAAATTTGGGCCCGACATTGAAAATATGTTTTATTTTTCTAGCCACGACTAAGTTGTGATGAAATCTCATGTAGTAGATATATAAAGTGATTGGATTTGAGTGAAGTTAGTGTGAATGTGTGAATGTATGCTAGAGAAAGTGTAAATGCGAGAATAGTGTTTCTATCAAATTCGGTCACGGAGTAGAGAGTGAAAGAGCTGATTCGAGGAGAGAGAAAGTGTGAAGAGAAGGTTTTAGGCTTAATTGGAACTATAATGGGGGCTTGTACAAAGCTATTTTATTAGTTCATACTCATGGATGTAATCCATAGTATTTTTGTATTGTTAGACCGGTGGAGTCCTCTTTTTGGCTGGTGATGAGAGCTCTAGGTAGTGTGCTTGAATGCATGTGCATTCCCCTTATTGTTTCTCTTTATAATTTTAACAAAGTATAATCTTGTGGACTAACATCTACCGTGGTTTTTCCCCTAACAGGGTTTCCACGTAAAAAATCTTGGTGTTATTTGTCTCTCTAATGTGTTAATTTCTTATTCATCAGATCTAAGATTAAAGTTAAGATAAGTTAGAAAAAATGAGTTTCTATGACAACTGATTCACCCCGCCTCTCAGTTGTCTATCCTCATTTTTCCAACAATTGGTATTAGAGCAGGTTCCTCTAAAGAAATCTAAAAGCTTGAGGTGATCTGAGATGGCAACAACATTCAAGAAGGACAACCCGAGATTTGATGGCACTAAGTACTCAATGTGGAAAGTTAGAATGTAATGTCACTTAAAGTGTATTGGTGAAGTTAGAATGTAATGTCACTTAAAGTGTATTGGTGAAGCTTTCTGGAAGATTACAAGAGATCCATATAGTATTCCTCAGAATGGTCCCTCCATTGCTGATGAGATGAAAGATGCTGAAAATAATATTAGGGCTATTGAAGCTTTGGTGAGTACTCTGACAAATTCAGAGATGGCTAATGTGTTAGGTTTGGAGACAACTCACGAGATTTGGACGAAATTGGAAACTTTGTATGAAGGAGATGCATAGGTGAAGATGGCTAGGCTATAGAGCTTGAAAGGAAAGTATGAGAATTTGAAGATGGGTGAAGATGAAAATATCACTTCTTTTATGCAGAGAGTAAATGAAATAGTGATGGGTATTGAAGGTGCCGATGGTTTTGTGGATGAGGATGAAATTGTAGCTAAAGTACTCAGATCCTTGCCTCCCTCCTACAAAATGAAGGTTCATGCTATTGAAGAGTTTGGATTAGTAAATAAGATAACAAGAGACACATTGATCAGGAAGCTTGCTGCTTTTGAAATAAGTGAATTTGGTGAATCTACACCAAAGACTGAGTATGCATTCAAGGCCACTATATCTGGAAGCAACAGACAAAGATATAGTCTGGGAGAGAGTTCCAGAAAGATATCCAAGTATGATGAAGAACTGAAACAACTTGAAGATAAAGAAAGAGAGGTAGAAGAATTGGAAGCACTAATTACAAAGCAAGAAGGCAGAGGTAAAGGTAAGTATGAAGATGTATTGCCTATTAAATGTTTTTCATGCATAAAAATAGGTCATTTTGCATCAAGATGTCCTGAAAGAGTTCCTAGATCTAAGCCTAAAAAGTCTAGATTAAGAAAGAGATGCTACTTTGCTGAAGAAGCAGTGACTGATGATGAGTCTGATAAAGATAGTGGAAAAGAAGATGAATGGGCTTTCATTGCTACCATTGAAGATAATCCTGTGGCTACCGAATCTACTCAAGATGAGAAAGCTCTTTCAGCCCAAGTTGAAGAAAAAGATGAGTGGGTTATTGATAGTGGATGTTCACATCATATGACTGGTGATAAAAGAAAATTTCTGAGTCTAGAGAAGTATGACGGTGGGGTTGTAAGATTTGGATATAACAATGCTTGTGTGATTCATGGCAGAGGATCTATTTTCCTTGGTGGTAAGGATAACATTGATGATGTACTCTATGTTGAAGGCCTGAACCACAACTTGTTGAGTGTTGGACATATGGTTCACAAGGGATATGATCTTCAGATCAAAGATGGAAGATGCAAAATACGTGGAAGTTCCAAAAATATGATTGCAATAGGTAAACAAAAAAAAAGGTAATATTTTTCATCTGAATACTGCTAATGGAAGTTGTTTAATTTCTCAAGTAGATGAGAGATGGTTGTGGCATAGGAGGTTGTTTCATGTAAACTTTGACAACATTATCAAGATAAGTTCTACTCAAGCAGTAAGAGATCTGCCTAAATTAGTGAAGCCTGCTAATGTAATCTGCAAGGAATGTCAGATGGGTAAACAAACTAGAGTCTCTTTCCAGAGCAAAAAAATTCATTCAAACAATTTGCTGGAGTTGCTACATACTGACCTTTGTGGTCCCTCCAGAGTCAGAAGTATTCATGGAGAAAGGTATTTTATGTTGGTTATTGATGATTACTCTAGAATGATTTGGGTTTCCTTTTTAAGAGAAAAATGTGAAGCATTGGAGAAGTTCAAAAGTTTCAAGGCTAAGGCAGAAAATGAGAAAGGTCTGAAAATCAAATGCCTAAGATCTGATAGAGGTGGTGAGTTTATTTCAAAGGAGTTCAATTCTTATTGTGAAGAGAATGGAATTAAAAGACAATTATCTGCTCCCTAAACCCCTCAATAGAATGGAGTTGTAGAGAGAAATAATAGAACAATTATGGATGCTTCCAGAACAATGATGATGGAAGGAAATGTATCTCAGATGTACTGGAGTGAAGCAATAAGTACTGTTGTGTATACTTTGAACCAGGTGAATGTTAATGACAATTCTGGTAAGATGCCTTATGAGTTATGGTTTGGTCACAAGCCTACTGTTAAGTACTTCAAGATCTTTGGAAGCAAGTGTTATATCAGAAGAGATGATGATATAGGAAAATTTGATGCAAGAAGCAATGAAGGAATCTTCCTAGGTTACTCCACTAAAAGCAAGGCCTACCAGTGTTATAACAAAAGATTAAGAAAGATGGTTGAAAGTGCAAATGTCAGAGTTGATGAGAATTCTGTCAAATCATCCAGAAATTGTAGTTATGATTTAGATGAAGATATTACAAACCAAGGGAAGAATAATCATACACAGAATCTACTTCAGATTATTCCATATGTTCTGGTGAAGAAACCTCAAAATTTTCTAGTAAATCAAGTCAGTCAGGAGACACAGACAAATGCAAGTGTAGAAGAAAGATCAAAAGAGTCAAAAGTTCAAGAATGTCCCAAAACTCCAAGGTATGTAAAGCTGAATCATTCTAAAAATCAAATTATAGGAGACAAGAGTAAAGGAGTGCAAACTAGAAGAAAAATTGTAGAAGAATATTATCTGATATCCAAGATTTAGCCTAAAAGTGTCACTAAAGCCCGTCAAGATGAAAATTGGTTGGAAGCTATGAAGGAAGAGCTGATATAGATTTAAAAGAATGACACATGGATACTGGTTCTGAGGCCTAAAGACAAAAATGTGATTGGCACTAAATGGTTATTTAGAAACAAGCTAAATGAAGAAGGTGAAGTGGTCCAGAATAAAGCAAGATTGGTATGTAAAGGGTATTCTCAAATGGAAGGTATAGATTTTGAAGAAACCTTTGCCCCTGTCGCTAGGATTGAAGATGTTAGACTATTTCTTGCTTATGCTACACAGAATAATTATAATGTCTATCAAATGGATGTAAAGTCTGCATTTATGAATGGAGAACTAGAAGAAGTGTACATTGAACAACCAGATGGATTTCAGCTAATAGACAAAGAAGATATGGTTTGTAGATTGAAGAAATCTCTGTATGGACTTAAGCAAGCCCCTAGAGCCTAGTATGCTAGATTGGAAAAATACCTACTGAATCTTGGATTCACTAAAGGTACTGCTAACAACAACTTATACTTCAAATTAGATAATGATAAGGAGTTAATTATAGAAGTTTTTGTTGATGATATTATTTTTGGAGGAGATGACAATCTATGTATGAAGTTTGTTGATGAGATGAAGAATGAATTTGAAATGAGTATGATTGGAGAGATGAAGTTCTTTCTAGGATTGCAAGCTACTTAGCTGGACAATGGGATTTTCATATCTCAGTCTAAATATGTGAAAGAGTTGTTGAAGAAGTTTAGAATGGATGACTCCAAACCTGTTGGTACTCCCATGGTGACCGAATGTAAGTTGACATAGAATGATGACTCTCCTAAGGAAAATCAAACTAGATATAGGTCAATGATTGGTGGATTGCTCTACTTGACTCAGACTAGACCAAACATTATGAATGTTGTATGTATGGTTGTTGGATTTCAAGCTGATCCAAAAGAATCTTGTGTAACTACTGTGAAGATAATTTTTAGGTATCTGAAAGGAACAATTGACTTTTGACTTTGGTATCCAAAGGATGATGATCTCACTTTATGTGCATATACTGACGTGGATTGGGTTGGTGATGTAGATGAAAAAAAAAGTACTAGTGGTGGTGCTTTCTTCCTAGGTAAGAAGCTGGTATCCTGGTTAAGCAAAAAGCAAAAATCAATTTCTCTATCTATTGCTAAGGCAAAATACATTGCTGCTGCTAATAACTGTACTCAAGTGATATGGATGAAACAAATGCTGAGAGACATCAGGGTGACATATGAAGAACCTATTTCCATATACTATGACAACTCAAGTGCAATAAATATCTCAAGGAATCCAGTGCTACACTCCAAGACTAAACATATATCAATCAAGTTTCATTTCCTGAGAGAGAAAGTAAATAGAAAGAAGTCAGACTGGAGTATGTACCTACCAAAGAACAAATTGCAGATATATTTACTAAGCCTTTTTCTGAAGGATACTTTTGAGTATCTCAGAGGAATGCTAGGGGTAATCACCCCTCCTGATATGAACTAAATGATGCATTTGCTTGCATGAATCCATGCACTTCATTGCTATATTATGATCTAGATTGATGTTTTCGTGGCTACTACTCAGGGGGAGTAGTCAGATGTGTAGATATGTGGTTCAAAGCATGTATTTGGAAAGGTAATTGTTACCTTTTCCATTGATGTCAAAGGGGGAGAAGTGTAATGTGAAAAATATTTTCAAGAGGAGAAGTACAGGAGAAGTGCAGGAGAAGTAAGTGTGTTGGGTTGATGGTATTTTTCACATCATGTGTTGCCATCAATGCCAAAGGGGGAGATTGTTGGATGTTATGGATATGGTTGCTGATATGTGGTTTTCGTTGATGTCAACACTATTAAAATTTGGTGTACTAGAGGTTGTATATGTCGAGGATATTGAGAAAATTGTAAAAGGAAGTGTTCTAGGTTCCCTATGGAACTGTGCAGGTCATGAAGGTGATTTTTTCTATACATTGAAGATTAGCTAATGTGGATTAAAGGGTTTATTGTTGAATGTTTCTAGATCATCTACTGTAAGTTTCAGAGGTCCCTGTGGAGTTTTGAGTATGTTGTGGTCTGACAGTGTTTCTGTGGTCTCTGTCAGTATTCCTGAATGAAGATTGTGTGATTCTGGTAATCTCTGTTGTTGCGGATGCTTCTCTGTTGATTCTTGGTACTCTTGGATGTCTCTAGATCATTCTCTATCTTTGCGGTATGTCCACATTACTCGGAGAGTTTGTGTTTGAAGATCTTTCTTGCGCATGTTCATTTTTCATGTTCTTGGACGACATGTTGAAGGTAGCGTGTTGTGGATCTTTGTGGAAAAATTAATTAAAATATTTTTGCATTGGAGATATTAATTTTGGTCCCCTCTATGTTGTGGCCAAACTTGGTGGATTTGCATTGGAAATTTATTGGTAAATTTGGGCCGACATTGAAAATATGTTTTATTTTTTTGGCCAACTAAGTTGTGATGAAATCCCATGTAGAGGATATATAAGAGCAATTGGTTGAGTGAAGTTAGTGTGTGCATGTGTGTGAATGTATGCCAGAGAAAGTGTAAATGTGCAAATAGTGTTTCTATCATTCGATTACTGAGTAGAGAGTGACGAAGATTGAGGAAAGTGTGAAGAAAGTTTTCTGAGCTTAATTGGAACTATAATCAGGCTTGTACAAAAGCTATTTTCTCAGTTCATACTCTATGGATCTAATCCATATTTTTGTATTGTTGGACAATGAGTCCTCTTTGTATTTGAGCAATGAGCTCTATGCAATGTGCCTGAATGCATGTGCATTCCCCTTATTATTTCTCTTTAAATACTTTTAATAGAGTATAATCTTGTGGACTAACATCCACTGTGGTTTTTCCCCTAAAAAGGTTTCCACATAAAAAATCTTGGTGTTATTTGTCTCTCTGATGTTTTAATTTCTTATGGTTAATTGCTTATTCATTAGATCTGAGGTTAAAGTTATGATATGTTAGAAAAAATTGAGTTTCTGTGACATCTGATTCACCCCCCCTCTCAGTTGTCTATCCTCATTTTTCCAACACCATATGCAATGGAAAGTATCACACTTATAAATGCAGCTAGATCTTGGACATATAATCCCAAAATAAAAAGAGATAATAAATGGGAACCAAGGACTATGGCAACTATTGTAAGAGTGTTTCCAAGATTTACCACCATACCTACACGTCAATCAAAAAAGTGGGTTGTTTTTGTTGGTCAGAGTTATTGTTGTACAAGCCATTTTGTAATATACAAAGGGATATTGGACTTGATGATAATATAGTTATGTCAAATTAGGACTCACTCAATTATGATCCATGGCATTTAGAATGAAGAATTATTTCAAATGAAACTAAAAATCACAATGATTTTGAAGATGAAGATAATTTACCAAATGATCATAATATAATTGAGCATGAGTGGGAGATCATATCAAGATTACACTGTGGACAGATTATGGATGCAACAAAAATAGATATGTTAGGAAGAAGAGATATTGATAGATAAACTCCATGGAGTGCTGAATATCAAGGAGAAGATTACACAAATAATGCAATAAATTTTATCAATACTATGAAAGAAAATGGCTTACTGATACCCGATGATATGTTGCCAACTATATCATATGGAACATTAGGTCCTAAGCAAAAAAAAGCACTTGATATTATTATGTCACATTATAATCAATAGGATAATGTCATACCACTATACATGATAATTCAAGGAACAACTGGAATAAGTAAATCATATTTGATTAATGCAATTCATCAAGCTCTTTATGATGCATCAGAACCAGAACATTCTCCCTTATTATACTAGCACCAATTGGAGTTGCAACCTTTAACATTGGTGCATCAACAATTCATTCAACTTTAAGAATACCTATTATAGATTTTGTTGAATTAGAAGGAACACGACTCACAAGTCTTCAAGAAGAAATTTAACATATAAAATACATATTAATTGATGAAATGAGTTTTATTGGAAAAAATTTGTTACAAAATATTGATTCAAGAAGTATGCCAGGCTTATCCTGAAAAATCAAACATGAGTTTTGGTGGAAGATCAATCATTTTGATGGGGGATTTGGGACAACTACCTCTTGTAAGTGAAAAACCACCTTATGATAGTGAAAAACTATTATGGGAAGAGTTTAAGATAGTTGTTACTTTTGATAAGGTGTTCAGACAAGAAGGTGAAAGTGAAGACAAAAAAAGGTTTCGCCAACTACTCATAAATATTAGAGATGCACATCCAACCATAGATGATTGGAAATTACTCATGACAAGAACAAATGCTTCATAACATCCAACAATTAAGGAGGAGTTTGATAATAATATTCATCTATTTGCAACAAATGATAATGTATATAGCCATAACAAAAAAAAGTTACATTCATTAAGAAGACTAGTAGCATGTAGCATTGCAACCAAAGAAGGTAGCGCTAATCTAGTAGAAGGTCAGAATGATGAATTGGATGTTGAATTATTAATTTCAAAGGATGCAAGGGTCATGTTAACATCTAATTTATGGATAGAAGCAGGTCTTGTGAATGGAGCTTTAGGATACATCAGAAATATTATATACAAATCTAGATGTGGCTCACCATATCCACCTACATATGTTATGGTTGAATTTGATAATTACTCTGGAATTCCTTTTGAAGATGCATCTCCAAATTTAATTCCAATTTCACCAATACAAAGGGACCACACACGTAAATTTCACCTACGATTGGCTTGGGCACTAACGATCTACAAATCACAAGGATTAACTCTTTCCAAGCCAACAATTGATATAGGACCAAGAGAAAGGGCATAATTAACATTTGTTGCTATATCATGTGTTAAGTCTTTGAATGGAATTAGAATCTCACCACCATTTACATATGATCGTTATGAAAAAATGAAGACATGAAAGCAACTTTCCACAAGAAAATCAGAGGAAGAAAGACTAAAGGTCTTTGGAAACATAACATGTTTATGTGATGTATATAGTTTTCAAGTGAACTCTTCTATTAATATTGATATTAAATTTTTAGTATAAAAGATGAATTATCTCATTCATTATGAATTCCTATTGTACACATCTCTTTGTGCATTTGAATAAATATGATATGAATCATGATTTGTAAAGTATTATAATTCTTTATTTAAAACAAAATATGTGAAATTATTATTTTACATTGTGCGTTGCGGATGCTACTAGCTTAGATATCTTATATACATCTATCTAAAATATGCAGAGAGATATCAGTCTTGAGCTGCCTATCTATTCTCAATAACAATTTAAAATAGGCGCCTCGAGATTGATATCTCTAGACGTATTTTAGATAGATGTATATAAGATATCTAAGCTAGTTATTTATGAATCTATTAACCAACTTTTAACCCATTCCTTATACAAGGGAGCAAACAATATATTAGACTATCACTTAACATTCAACTATGTTTATTGTAAACATTTAGAGACTCATGTATGCTAAATGAGTATTTTTCCACATAATTATAATTCTCCACATTAAAAAAGGTCAAATTTGATTTTATTTTAGGCATATAAACTTCATGTTGTGATAAGTTGTGTACACTATCTTTGAATCTTCATTCAAACTCCTAAAATTTGTTGATCCAAAGGTTTAACTTGGAAGAACATGACCTTAGTGATTTAAAAAATCTCCAAAAGAATTTACAAATTGTTTAGTCCTTATAAACTCATCATATGTCAAAAATGAAAGAAAATAATTTGTGTAATTCTATTTTTTGGTAGTTCAAGTTTTTACATCAAAGATCAAACCTAAAATGATAAAAAACAAATCCAAAATGTTCATGATTAACCATCATAATTTTATGTGCCTATCCAATTAGACCTAGATCTGCATCTTTCAGGGTCTTGGAATGAATTGAAATTGATTTTCCTTGATTAACCTAATTATACTATATGAACTAATATTAAAAATGCAAGCTTCTGACAATTAACAGACCGGGACAGAGAATTGTAGGAAGATATGAGAAGGGTAGAGTGATGTGTACCTAACTTGAAAGTTTGATGCTGGTCTATATAGGAGGATAGAGTCACCCAAGGGGATCTGAGTCCTTGTAGGGGTGTCCTACTTTGCTCTTTTCAGTCCTTTGATGTTAGATATGAGATCCCTGTTTTCATTTGCAAACTTGTCATAACATTGTCAGATAATTTTGTAGGTGAGTTTCTATGAGTTGACAAGATGT
>VDFB02352085.1:0-15286 GCA_007258455.2 Sequoia sempervirens | reverse complement strand
ACCCTTAACCCTTAAATCCTAAACCCTTGTACTCCCTACCCTCTATCTCTCTCCCACTCCCCCCTCTCTCTCTCAAGTCTCTCCCTCCTACCCCCATTCTCCCTTTCTCTCCCACTCCTTCCATATCTCTCTCTCAAGTCAATGAGATGGGCCTTCCATAAAATTTTCCAGCCATACCTTCCATTCTCTCCAGCTAAAAAAATCCATGCAGGCCCATTAAAAAAAACATAAAAATAGTTAAAGAATACCCATAAGCACAAAGCTAACGAATCTTCAACTTCATTTTTCAGGTGATTTATAGCATCAGAATAAAATAAGCTTCTGGGTCTGTAAATCTTATACAGTATATGATATGAAGCAATTTCATCATTGTTGGAAAATCACTACACTAAGAAGATTTGTAGAGAAAATAAAATCTAGGAGGTTTGTAGGGTTGTAAGTACATTAGTATCAGAATAGGAACAACTAAAAAAGGAGTGACTCATAATCCTTTTAACCACAGTTTAAATTTTTAGAATACAAAAAATTTGGAATATGCATCATCAAATTAGTTAGGCTGTACAAACAAACCTCATCTTTCAACTGAATATTTCTCAATATGTAGTTGCTGCTCTTGAAGACTGACTTCTGCAATAATAGCAAGTGCTTCGTAGTTGGTGCATATGGGATTTCTCATGGCTTCTTTAATTTCCATGTTCTCCAAGTGAAGCTTCTCGTTATCTTGCCTGAGGAGAGTGTTTTCATGATAGTCATGTTGAGCCTAAAAATCCAATATTTGAAAAGCCATGATTAGAAAAAAATAAGTAATAAAGCATGAAACCCTAAAATTCATCAATTTTGCAAGATTACTACAAATTTTTAATCATTTTGTTAATCCCTAGACATACTTTCATCTAGGTTCATCGATTCGAGAACCAAAACTTAATCTAGCATGGTGCAAGCCCCAATTGCTTTCTCAGAAGTTTCCTTTGCTTCTCATCCGTGTGAGGTAACTCTTTGAAAAGCTTGTAGCAAACCCAAAAGAGCAATAAAGTTAGAAACAGTTCAATTGTCAATGGATGACAAGTATTGAATTGTTTAGTGAAAAAAGGGAATGCACTTCCATCTCTTGAATTTGTTGAGGAGTATGCATGTGATAGCGCTTCTTTTTGGGATGGTTATCTTCTTGCTCATCACTAGATTCATTCTCTTCCATGTTGTCACTACCTCTGGACCTACTATCACGCTCTTCATCTCTTTGTAGATCCCAAGCTGAGACTCCTTTTCCTTCCAAGCTACTTGTTTTTCTAACAATGCCCATCATAAATACATATTTACTTATATCTATAAACAAACAAAATTCCCCTAAGAAAATCAAATTAATACGCATTTCCATATCAATATCCATGTTTTTATGATCTTTCCAGTTGAAGAGAACACCTACCAGCATCAAGGAGAGCTTGGGTACGGAGCTATAGATGTTCATTCATATTAGACTTTGGCTAAGGGGCAACAAAACAAGGCTATTCCATTCCAATATTGTTAGATGAGATCTCAAAAAAACCTTTTGTTTAAATCATTCCTACACTCAAGTAAACTACCTAACCCAAAACTCATCCCAAAATGATTTTCAACCATTTCTAATATATATAGTTTTTAATTATATACTTTTGATATTATAATAATAATTATATATTATAATATATTATAATAATAGTATAATTATTAAAATATATTGTAATAATAAGTATATTATATATTATAGTAATAATATATAATTGTTATAACATATTCTAATAATAAATATATTATATATTATAATTTAAAAATAATATAATTTACATTTATATTAATATTAAATATTATAAAATACAATGGAAAAAAAGAAATAGAGGACATAGTTCGATCAACACCTTTAGTATGTTCACTAAACCCCCTTAAATCTATTTTTATTGAGATGAAATATTTGATCAACTCAGTTCAACCAAACCTCATTTGACCAAACATTACTGGCTTTTGTTCGACCGAATATGTCGCTTGACTGAACTCTATTTTCACTTCCACCCTTCTCAAGCAGCAAAATTGTTTAAAATTTTGCATCAGTGCCTCGATTTGAGAAAACGAAAATGGAGGAGATTTCAGAAACCCACCAGTATCGTTTCCCCAAATGAGTGCTATCCAACAAATATAATTTTAATATGTTTTGATTTTATTATCTATTTGTTTTTGCCTTATTAAAGATTATGAAAAAAATGGAAAATATGAGGCACTTAGATATTGGAGTCCTTGACAACAAAAATAAAAAGAATTTGATACATATAGTAAAAGTTATATCATACATGTCATGTTATGTATAAATTGTAATTGGTTTGACTTTGAAACTTGACAAAGAAAAATATTCAATAAAAAACCATCTAAATCATGAAGTAATTAGATATCAGAGTTAAAAATATAAATTTGAAAGAATTATAATTTTTATCTCAAGGGAAAAAGTTATGCATTATACTGTGCATCACTTTTTAAAAATGTTATTTTCTAAGAAAAGCTAGCTTTTCTGGGAGAGAGAGAGTATAACTGATTCCAAATGGAAAAAATATTTTTAGAATCTACAAAAAAAATGTGATGAGACTATATTTTCTATCATCTTCAAATTCCTCACGGTTTAACCGCTATAGGTGCCCAAATGTGAAGATTTAGTTTAAAAAAAATTCAGTGTCCAGTCTGGCCAAAAATTGTAAACCACTATTGTGGCATCACCCTGCACAACTTTCTTTTAGCATCGCCTTACTAGAAGCTTCTGTATAACTGTTATTTCACACCACTTTCAAATCATTTTGGATTATTTAAAAACTAGGATCCTTATCAACCATATACAATTTGATTATTTACTTACCTTGCACTGCAAGCTTTGTAACTGCCCTTGTAAAATATAAAACAGGGGAAATAGTAAGGTTTTTGATATCATGATCAGATCAGAACATGAGAACTCTACAAATCCTTGTACATGATGTTTTTCTAATTTTCATACATATTAATATCAATATTTTGTTGCACCAACAATTATATTGTGTCCCCTATTTTTCTGTTTATGCTCTATTTTTATCTGCTTTATTTTAGTTGTTTGTCTAAACATCTATATTTCTTCAAGATCCAACAATTGGAATCAATCCTAGTTTGGTTGTAGACATTTATTTTATGTTAAATAGAAGTAGTGTGAAGGAGAAGACATAACTGAGCAAAAAAGACTTCTGCAAAATTTTGAAAGCATAAATAATAGAAAGAGCAGTTTCTTGAAGGAGCATATTTGGACATTGCAAAGGAGAGATAAGTACAATATATTTCTATTCCATTGTTTCTAAAATATGAATACTATTAGTAATGGTTTGAATATGTCACAACCTCAAATTCCTTTATTCAAAGGATATAACTATGATTTTTGGAGAATCAAAATGAGAACATTGTTAATTTCTCAAGGTTTGTGGGATTTAGCTAAGAATGGTTATTCAAAACCTGCAAGCACATGCCTCTTGGACATAAGCACAACAATATTAGCTTCATGAAAACATACAAAAGGATGCAAAATCTCTCTTCATCATTCAACAAATAGTACACGAGACAATATTTCCAAGAATTTATGCTACAACAAAATCAAAGCAAGCTTGGGATCTTCTGCAAAATGTATTCCAAGGAACAGATAAGGTAAAAACTATCAAACTACAAATTTTTAGAAGATATTTTGAAAATATTTTTATGAAAGATTCTAAATCTATGCAAAAATTCTTTACTCAAGTCATGGGATTAGTAAATTAGATTAGATCTTATGGAGATACCCTAATAGATTAGAAAATAGTAGAAAAAATGTTGAGAAGTTTTCCTTTGAAATTTGTTCCCATTGTAATAGATATTGAAGAGTCAAAGGATCTCACATCATTATTAGTAAATGAACATATGGGGTCTCTTCAAACACATGAGCAAAGGATGAATTGAAACACTGAAAATTCTATTAAATAAGCCTTTTAGTCAAAGTTAAATATTTCAAAAAATAAAGAGAATTTTTTTGGTGAACTATTAGGAAGATTCAGAAGAAGAGACAGTGAAAGTAAAGAGAGCAATAGTGGACGAGGAAAATGCTATAATAGAACAAGATACTACAACAATAATGAAAGAGGTAACCAAATTATTACAAATCATAGGTGCATTGTAATTATTGCAAAAAAATTGGTCATTATGAAAGATATTATTGGAAAAGGAATAAGCCACATGCAAACTTTTTTGAAGAAAAACAAGGGAAAAATAGTTTATTTTTTCAATATGATGTTACAAAAGAGATTTCTGAAAATTTTTGGCTTCTAGATAGCGGTTGTGGTAACCGTATGATAGGGAATAAGAATACATTTGTGAAGATGGAAGAGTCTCCTAAAAAAAATGTGTGATTGGGAGATGAAAAAGAAGTTGAAGTTATGGCCAAAGGAATAATAACAGTCATAACTAAACAAGGTATGAAAAAATACATAAATGATGTGTTATATGTTCCAAGAATAGCACACAATTTATTGAGTGTTGGAAAACTTATTGAGAAAGGGTATTTTGTTGTTTTTCAAAATAATGAATGTGTTGTTTATGATAAAACTGATAGCAATCAAATTGTAGTAAAAGTTGGTATGCTACAAAATATAATTTTTCCTCTTGGACTTGCATATGGGGAAACTCAAGCTCTGAATGTAGTCCTAGATAATGAGTCAATGTTGTGGCATATGAGGTATGGACACATCCATTTTTGAGGGTTAAAACTACTTTACCAAAAGAAAATGGTAAAAGGGTTACCCCTTATTGAACAAGATGATCAAGTTTGTGAAGGTTGCATTATCGGTAAGTAACATTGAGACTCATTTCCTATCATTAAAGATTGGAGAGAAAGAGAACCTCTTGAATGGGTGCTTGCTAATATTTGTGGTCCAATGCAAACTTTTTCTCTACAAAAAATAGGTACTTTCATATTTTTGATGATGATTATAGTAGAAAAGTTTGGGTATACTTTATTAAAGAAAATTCAGAAGCATTTTCTATATTTTAGTTTTTTATAGCTTATGTCGAAAAAAAAAGCGGTTGTTTCTTAAAGACTGTACTTATAATTCAAAAGAATTTTCTATATTTTAGTGTTTTAAAGCTTATGTAGAAAAACAAAGCAGTTGTTTCTTAAAGACTCTACTTATAGATAGAAGGGGAGAGTTTACTTCAAATGAATTTCAATAATTTTTCAAAAGAAATGGTATTCACAGGATACTGACTGCAAGTTATACTCCTCAAAAGAATGGAGTAGCTAAATGGAAGAATCATACAATAGTAGAGATGGCTAGGGCCATGCTCAAGGCTAAGGATCTTCTGAATACTTTCTAGGCTGAAGTTGTAGCTACATCGGTTTACTTGCTAAATATATTTCCAATCAATAGTGTGAAGAATATAACTCCTTATCAAGCATGGAGTGGAAGAAAACCTAGTGTAGCCCATCTTAAGGTATTTGGATGTATTTCCTATGCTCATATTGAAGAGCAAAAGAGACAACAAATTGATAATAAAAGTGAAAAATGCAATTTTATTTGGTATTGTGAGGAAACTAAGGGTTATAGGTTATATAATCCAACAACAGAAAGCTTGATAGTTAGTTGAGATGTAATTTTTTCTGAAAAGAATCATGGAAATGGAATGAAGAACAAGAAATACCAAGAATTGTGGAAACAGAACAAGATGTTCCATCTTAGCCTATTAGCACAAGTGGTGGATCAAGTTCCACTCAAGCATCTCCATCATCAAAATCTCTTCAGAGTTTGAGTCCTCCTCCAAGGAAGGTAAAAAATATTTAAGAAATTTATGAAAGAACCACTAGTCTTGATTTAGTTTCAAATTTTTCTCTATCTCATATTCAAGTAGAACCACAAAAAATTGAAGATTTATTAAAACATGGAGCTTAGATTAAAGCCATGGATGAGGAGATAGATTTAATTAAAAGAAATGGAACCTGGGAGTTACCAAATTTTTTTCCAGAAAAGGATGTTATTGGACTAAAATGCATCTATAAAATAAAGTATAAGGGTTATGGATCCATTGAAAGACACAAAGCAAGATTGGTGGCCAAAGGATTTTCCCAACAACTAGGCATAGACTACAATGAAACTTATGCTCCTATAGCAAGGTTGGATACTATAAGAATAGTTTTCGAATTTGCAGCACAATCTAAGTGTTTAGTATATCAGTTTGATGTTAAATAGGCTTTTCTAAATGGTTTCTTAAATGAAGTGTTTGTAGAGTAGCCACCAGGATATATGGTTTAAGGAAAATAACACAAAGTTTTCAAATTGAGCAAGGATCTTTAGGATCTTAAGCAAGAACCAAGAGCTTGGTATAGTAGGATTCATGACTATTTTTAAAAGAATGGATTCAAAAGGAGTGAAAGTGAACCAACACTTTATATCAAATCCAAAGGTACCAATGATTTACTTATAATTTGTTTATATGTTGTTGATCTCATTTACATAGGCAATAGTGAAGTATTGATAGAAGAATTCAGGAAATCCATGAAGAGTGAATTTGAAATGATTCATTTGGGTTTGATGCATTACTTTATTGGAATAGAAGTTAGAAAATTTAATGGTGGAATTTTTATTTCAGAAGAAAAGTATATAGTTGATTTACTTGATAAATTTAGAATGAAGAATTGCAAACCTATGAATACACCTTTGGATGTAAATGTAAAGTTGGCCAAAGATGATGATACTGAAAAGATCGATACAAAACTATATAGAAGTTCATTCAGAAATCTTATTTATCTTACTACAACTACAGGGTATGTGCAAGATCATGATGGGCTAAAAGGTGGTGATAGGATGGGTAAGTGTAGGGTATGTGGCTAACAACTTTTTTTTAACCAAAATTGATGAAATGAAAAGGGTTTTTAAAGGAGATTCTCAGCTTTCCATCAATATAAATTATGCTTTACTTTGAATTTAATAAATAATTATTATTCATTTTCTATTTGAATTAAGACTAAAGTCGATTGATAGGTTGGTGAAAAATATCTATAGCTTTCAAATGGTATCACATTTTTTGAATCTGAAACTTGTGCCACATTCAATGCTTCATATAATATAGTATTAAAAAAATGAATTTCATGCAAGTTTGACCAAGTTAAGGTGTTCAGACATACGAGTTTTTATATTTTTCAAAAGTTGTGAAAAAATTCATAATTAATTATTTACTTGGAAAAAATTTACAAAAAAACATCCATCAAATATGGATGAGTCCTCTACTTATATCTAAAATCTTATAAATGAATATTATCATTTTATTGTCGTTAGGGTGGTCAAATAAACACCTACTTCTTATTTTTTCCCTGAAAATTAAGTACTACTGCATTGAAATTTCAAATTTTCACCAAATAATTTATTTTAAAACAAACCTAGTAGTTTAGAAACTACATTCAATTTGCTTCAAATTCTATTCTTACATATTTTTGAAACAATATAGATAAATTATTCAAATTTTTACGTCAAGTTGCCTAACTCTAATTTTTCTAAATTTTTCACTACTTAAGGGCTTGTTTTTTCCATGATTATCTTGCACATACCCTTAAACTGATATCATGTATGCAATCAGTCTAGTATCAAGATTTATGTAAAATTCAAGTAAGATTCACTTTTGTTCCATAAAAAGGATACTTAGATACATTCATGGTATACACAATTTTGGCATCCTGTATACACCAACAAACAATTTTAGATTAGTTGGATATATAGATAGTGATTGGGAAGGGTCAATTGATGATAGGAAAAGTGCATTAGGATATGTATTAAACTCAAGATTAGGTGTAATTTCTTAGTGTTCAAAGAAACAATCAACTGTATCACTGTCATATACAGAAGCAGAGTACACTGTAGCAACATATGCAACTTGTCAAGCAATTTGGTTAAGGACAATACTTGAATATTTTTTCTCAAGAAGAAAAAAATAAACGTACAATTGTTTATTTTGACAATAATTTTACTATTACTATAACAAAGAATCCAGTTTTACATAGTTGTACTAAGCATATAGATATTTGCAATCATTTCATTAGAAATCTTGTAGCAAATGGTCAAATGGAACTATAGTTTTGTAATACAACTGATCAACTTGTAGATATATTTACCAAAGCAATTTCAAAGGAAATTTTTACTAAGATCAAATATTTGTTGGGTGTTATTACACTAAGCATTAAGGGGGAGAATGAAAGTGGTAATGCTTAGTAACACTAACTGTCTCCACCGCCTATGTAGAAGCTTCTACATAACTGTCTTGTAGCACTTCCTTACTAGAAGCTTCTGCAAAACTATAATTTAGCACTACTTTCAAATAATTTTGGATTATTTGAAAACTAGGATCCTTATCCACCATATACAATCTGAATATTTACTTTCCTTGCACTTCAAGCTTTGTAACCTCCCTTGTAAACTATAAAATAGGGGCTAATGCAATGTTTTTGATATCATGATCAGATCATAATAGGAGAACTCTGTAGAGCCCTGTACCTGATTTTTTTATAATTTACATAAATATTAATATCAATATTTTTCTATAGCAACAAATATATTGTGTCCCTTTTTTTTCTATTGATGCTTTGTTTTTTATCTTCTTTGTTTTGGTTGTTTGATTGCACATCTATATTTCTTCAAGATCCAACAAAATCTTGTCCAAAAAGGCCCATGCTTGAAAGCTTTTGTAAGGAGGTTGGTAAAAAACTAGAAGTGCTACATATTTGAGTGGTTTGCATGGTCTTACACACCTTGTAATTAACTAAAATATATGGCCACCTCAATCCAAATAAAAGAGATGATGAACATATGTCTACAATTATGGAATATTGTAGAAAGGTAATGAGAATGAAAGGGTTACTAATTTCAGCAAAAATAGTAATTGGAGCTAGGGAGTTAGCAAAGACCAAATCCAAGAAATGGACATCTAGTTTCTATGGGCATAAAAAATGGCATCCTAAAATATTTACAGAGTTCATTTACAAAAAGAAACAAGCACTAGATATACATCAAACCCCTAAAACCTTCCTATAAGTTCTAAAATTTCTATCAAGATTCAAGGGGTTTTAAATATTGAGGGTATAGTTTATGAGAGCTAATGAGAAATCTTTGATATTACATGTACTCAGATTATATGAATATATCTATGCATTTCTCTTTTCAAATGCTTTCCACCATAGGATCATGGAATATTTTAAACCTCTCCATTACATATCTTTGTTCCTTTAATTTCTTTTGATTTATATAAAAAATAAACCTAGTGGGCATTTTATATAATTTCTCTAGAAATTGAATTTTACAACACGTAGCACATACATATATAAAGGAATTCAAAGATAAATGAATACCTTGTTCTCTAGAATAGTTGAGTAGGCAATTCCCATGGCAACCACAATGACAAATATCAAGAACTCCATGAAAGCTAGAAAATGTTTTCAGATAAACTACTCTTTAGATAGAAAATTTGTCAATTCAAGATGTTGATGAGTAGGCTTTAGGATTCGGTGTACTTTTGTTTGAATAAGGTCCAGGAGGCTATTTATTATTGTATTGAGTCTTATGAGATGGATTTCAAGTGTTTAGAAGGTCAATAATGCTAAAAGTGCAAAGGTGTTGAAAAGTTGTCATGTTGAGTAAAAAGATGTAAAATTGCTTAAAAGTTGCAAAAAGCAGATTTTGTGGAATCCTAACGGTCAAGCATTTCAAATGTCAGTCTTTTGGTGTTGGGATAGATAGTTTAGGAGGGAAATAATATATATATTATATAAGTCATCGATGTAAGTCTAATCTTGAAGTTTTGAAGCAAGATAAATAAAGAAACCCCTATTTTATTGCAGATTTTATGTAATTTCATCCTTTCTCAAACCTGTATGACCTTGTATAGTAGCTAATTGTTCAAAAACTTATTTTAATTCATTTTTGGCTTGAATAAAAAAAAAATTGCAATAGGTTTGAGGGTATTGGTAGATTGAGTTGATTTTCTAAAACTGCTTGTGTAGAACAATTTTAAGGGTGTTGTTGAGTCAGATTACAAAATGTAACCATTCCACCTTCTGTGAAGACTATGCCTTAGTGGAATGGGTGGATTCTATTATTTTTAGGTGAGATCATTTTTTTTTAGTGCAGGGGAAGTCGAATGATCTATTGGGCATGAAGCACTAGGTGAGGAATTTGAGTTTTCCAAATGAAATAGTGAGGTTAGAATGTGGAATTGTGTAAATGTGGTTGGGACAACAAGTTTTCTTGATAGGGTGAGTATCTACAGGCCTATTTGGACTTTACTGATGTATTGGTAAGGTTGTTTGAAGGTTGGTTTGAAGGTTGGAAGAGTGATTTCCATTAAAACCCTATGTTTTTCACTAAAAGAGAGGGTTTTAGGTTTAGGCACTTTGGTGAGAGGGATTTTGAAAAAAAAATGAATAATATTTGGTTTGGAAACCTATTGAATTCTTCCCAAATGGTTTCAGAGGTTTAGGAGAAGTCTAATGACAATTTTCTTTGTTAAATAGGCCTAATTTGAGGCCTAGTCAGTGTTAGAAACTTGATTGGTGGAAACTTTGTTCCAAAATAACCTGTTGAGAGGTTGTGATATGTTGTTGAGTGGCTTGATGGGTGTTAGAAATGGTATTGGTATTGGTCTGAGAAGAACTTCTCTAAAAGATAGACCCAATTGAGTTAGATTGCAATGCTACAAGGAATTGTGAGAATTTGATGGGATAATGAGATTTTGAGAACTTGGTGACTTAATAAGTTGTGGTATTGTTTTGAATTGTTTTGTGTGGTTTGAAGACCCCCCCTAATTGGCATCAAGTGGTATTGGAGCAAAGGTAGCAGATCTTTGTGGAAGAAGATTGTGGTTTGTGAAAGAAAGGTTGGAAGGTGAAGAGGAAAAACTAAGAAGATGCCTCCTAAAGGAAAGAATGTGGCAAAGGAAGTGGATGACTTGAAGCGTCAGTATATTAGAGAGATCATAGAATTGAAGGAGAGATTGGTAGCCTTGGAAACAAGTAAAAGAAGAGAAGAATTTGAAAGTAGTGATTCAGATGATGAAGATGAAGAAGAGTTTGAAGATGTTGAGGAAGAATTTGATCCAGAAGATTAGAGAATGGCCAAATTGTTGAAGGCAGTCAAAGGTGACAAACATAAGGTGAAGATTGATGTTCAAAATTTTGGTGGAAATTTGAATGAAGAAGAGTTACTAGATTGGATAGCATCTTTGGACAATTATTTTGAGTGTGAAGACATCCCTGAAGAATAAAGAGTCAAGATTGCAAAGGAAAAGCTTAAAGGTCATGCACTTTTGTGGTGGGATTATATATAATCAGAGAGAAGGAAGCAAGGTAAATCCAAAATTGTATCATGGGACAATATGGTAGCTAAGATGAAAGGTAAATTTCTCCCTTCTAATTATTCTATTCAGATGTTTAAGAGGTTACAAAGCTTAAGGAAAAAAAAGATGGATGTAAAATCATACACTGAAGAAATTGCTAGTTACTCGGGTGGTTTGAGATTTAATATATAGGATGAATTGACTTTAACAAATCCTAGGAGTATAGAAGAATGTTATCAAATGGCATTGAAGGCTAAAGAAAAATTAAAAAGAAGACAAGAGAAAAAAATTAGAGGAAGAGGAAACACTACAAGAGGAAGAGGATCTTTCTCTACTCCAAGAAAAACAAGTGAGAACTAGGGGGAGGTTATGTGTAGGATCATGATGGGCCAAAAAGTGGTGATATGATGGGTATGTGGTGATGACCTTTTTTTTACCCCAAAATTGTTGAAGCGAAATAGGCTTTTTAAAGGATATTCTCAACTTTCCACTGATATAAATTATGATTTGATTTGAATTCAATAAGTAATTATTATTCATTTTCTATTAAAATTATGACTAAAGTCCTAATTGATAGGATGATTGAAAACCATCTATAGCTTTCAAACAATATCACATTTTTGAATGCTGAAACATCGTCCCATTCCATGCTTTGCATAATATAAGATTAAAAATGAATTTCATGAAGTTTGACCAAGTTAAGTAATGGTCAAAACATCGACTTTTTATATTTTTAAAAGTTGTAATAAAAAATCATAATTAATTATTTACTTGGAAAAAAATTACAAAAATATGCATCACATTTGGGACATGGAGTCCTCTACTTATATCACAAAATATTATAAATTTTTTATCATTTTATTGTATGAGATTTAGGGTAATTAGGATAAATGCTACCTCTTACATTTTCGCCAAATTTAAGTACTACTACATTTGAAATTTCAAATTTTTCCTCAAAATAGATTTTATTTACATTTTTTAAAATAGAGCCTGAGAAGTAGTTTATAAAACTAAATTCAATTTGCTTTCCTGAATTCTATTCTTACATATTTTTGAAATAATATAGATAACTTATTAAAATTTATGTCAAGTTTTCCTAGCTCCTATTTTTGAATTTTTTCACCACTTAAGGGCTTGTTTTTTCCATGATGATCTTGCACATACCCAAGACGCACCTAAAAGAGAAGAGGAAGTTGCATAATTTAGAGGAGGTTTTAGAGGCACAAGGGGAAATTTTGGTGGTGAAAGAAATTCAAACATCTTTACTGGTAGGTGCTACAATTGTCAAGAGTTTGGTCATCCTTCTTACAATGCCCTAAAAAATTTTGGTTCAACATCAAGTGGCAGAGAAAGGAAGAATGAAATAAGAGCACAAATTGTTCAAGAGGATGAAGCTGAGAGTTTAAACTCCAATAGTATTCATGTTGCTCCTGAAGTAGGTGAAATTTTGATGATGTAGAGACAATTCTTGAAGACATCCAAGGAGAAGGAGTTGGTTCAGAGAAGAGCCTTGTTTAGGACATCTTGCAGATGTATAAACAAGGTATGTAAAGTGATAGTTGATTTCGGATGCACTGATAACATGATATCTAGTGAAATGGTGGATAAACTGAATTTGGAAAGAGTACCTAGAGAAAAGCCACACAAAGTGTCTTGGGTAAGTGGTAATCAATCCATTGTGGTGAGTGAACAAGATTCATTCGAATTTCAAATTGGTAGATACAAAGATAAGGTGGTTTGTGATATTTTTCCTATGAGTTGTTGCCATGTGTTGCTTGGAAGGCCTTAGTAGTTTGGTAGGTCAAAAATCTATATGGAAGACAAAACACTTACACAATTGTGTACCATAGAAAAAATGCAACTTGCTTGATTTGGGGAATAATGGATGATAAATTCAACTTAATAAGGCCTTGATTTGGTGTTGTGAGGTGTTTTTCACATCCACACTAGGTCTTGGACCCTTTTAAATGCATTTAACAATGTCTTGTAAAGGTGTTGTAAAGTGTTGTGAAGGACTTTCACGCTCTTTTAGACTTAGTGAACCCATTCTCCCCTAATTCAACATTATAAAATGTATTTAATTTCATTTTCACATCAATCTAGAAGGCTTGTAAAATAAAATTAATGTTAATCTAGTGTTGTAATGTGTTTTACACATTCACATTGGTTCTTGTGCCTTTCTAGGCTAAGTGGACCTCATTTTAGTCTTGTAAAGTGTATTTAATCACACTTTCACATTGAATTATATGTCCCAAGCCCTAATTGACCTTTACAACATCATTAATAGGCCCCTATTACCCCATATTGTGCATCCCCAAGCAATATTTGATAAAATAACTGACATAGACATCATATAAATCTTATTTTCTTATCTCCTAAGAATCTAGTTAGAAAATGGGCCCCATTGGGGGGCGGGTGCATGAAGTTGGGTAGCAATTTTGTGGCCACTTTTGAAGAAAACTCTTAAAACTCATAGTGCAAGCACGTTATAATGCGCTTGCGTTATTTCACGTTAAAAAGAAAGAAAAAAATGAAATAATTTTCCTTGGAATACCAACCCAAAGGCTTGGAGCGCATTCCCAATGAGGTCAAAGACATGTTTTTGCAAATTCTACAGTTTTTCACATAATTGGGTCCGTGCTCACCATTATGATTGCATCTAGTTCAATATCATCAAAATCAAACACATGGGTAATGTTAGGTTCTCTCTTAGGTATCCAACGATATAATTTTTTTCACTTTCTGACAATGTTAAGCCTTTCATCCATAATTTCTTTTGTTTGTATGTCTCTTTTTTTTCCAAAAAGCAATGTTTGGTGTTTTTTTCATTATAAATTAACTGTTCATTGAAATTTCAAATAAATTACATTTTTAGAAAATACACTCCATTCTACAAATTTTTCAAGAAAAAAAGAAAAAAAATCAATTATTTTCCAAAATTTGGGGGGGGGGGAGCATGGCCAAAATTCTACTTTTAGGAAGTGCCCACTTAGAAAATTAGTAAAAAATCAAATATTCATTAAAAAATTATCATAAAAATTGTGCATCAACTAGATACTGTAAGCTAACTTCTGACCATAGCGATTTTAAAAATACTACAAGAAATTTCACCGTGCTAGGGTCGTACAAAAGTTGCTATGTTATGTTTTTCTAACAAAAACAACACCAATTTGTGTACGTCCCTCTTTTGAACCCCTTAATCGCAACCATTTTCAAAATAAATTAGTAGTTTAGAAAGTAGACTCAGAGAACTTCAATCCTTGTTTTTGTTCCATCTCAAAATTTTGAGTGTAACTATCCTCAATTTCACATCCAAGGTCAGTATTTCTTGATTTAAAAAAAAAAAGGTGGCCACTTAAGCCCCCTTTTTGGGAACCATCTTGGTGCACTTACTTTGGGACTAATTCATCACTTGTGGTGAATGATTCCTTGCCAAGTGGGACTGATTCACCCAAGGTGGCGAATGAGTCCCATTTGGGTCAGTTTTGACCTTTGAGCGGGAAAAACCGAAATTTAAGTTTATTATTTTTACATGTCAGCCTTAGGGATCCAATTTATAGGCTAATAAGTTGAATTTCCTATAAAATCAAGTCTCTAAACCCTAAATGATAACCATTCTTAATTATTCACCCATCATTCTCTCTTTCAATTCAAGCAAGTTAGGGTTTCATCATTTCAAGTCAATAAGATAGCAATTTTCAGACATTCAAGGGAAGATTCTTCATGTTTTGTTGTATACATTAAAGTTAAATCATCATGGAAATGTAATAAACTCCATTATTATATGTTTCATTACATTCTTTCTCTATTTTGTTTTAATTACCTAAAAGGTGTTTAACCAAGGAAAACCCCCATGCCCTAACATCCAACATCTATCTTTCTTGTCTTGTGTGTTTGTTGATTTAGATATCTT
>VDFB02352084.1:0-65528 GCA_007258455.2 Sequoia sempervirens | reverse complement strand
GGATCCAATTTAGACCGCTTCTCTTGAGGCACATGAACAAAAGCCTCACAACCAAAGATCCTTAAATGTGAAACTAAAGGCTTTTTACCCAACCACATTTCACAAGGAGTTTTATCAACAAGAGCTTTAAAAGGAGATCTATTAATTAAATAACAAGCAATACCAACAGCTTCTTCCCAAAAGCATTTATCTAACTTAGCACTACTTAACATGCTCCTAGTTCTTTCCATTAATGTACTGTTCATTCTTTCTGCTACCCCATTTTGTTGGGGTGTGTAAGGTGTAGTCTTTTTCCTAACAATTCCTGCATGTTTGTAAAACTCATCAAATTCCTTAGAACAATATTCACCCCCATTGTCTGATCTCAATACTTTTATCTTATAATCTGTTTGCTTTTCAACCAATGCCTTAAATTCCTTAAATTTGGTGAAAACTTCAGATTTTGTATGCATAAAATAAATCCAAGTATATCTTGAGTAATCATCAATGAAGGAAACATAATAACGAGATCTACCCAAAGAATTTGTATCCACTGGACCACACACATCCAAATGAATTAGTTCTAAAAATCCATTAGCTTTATTAGTTCCTTTGGGAAATGATGACCTGTTTTGTTTACCAAACACACAAGCCTCACATAAATCATTTTTACCAACAAAATAATCAGAAATACCGTCTACTAGTTTCTTATCAAGTATGGTCCTAAGACCTTTTTCACCAATGTGACCCAATCTATGGTGCCACAACATACATGCATTTTCAGTGCTAGTTACAAAAGAGGAGTTACATAAAGTAGAGGCATGTAGCATAAATAAATTCCCTATCTGAGATCCTTTAGCAACCACCAAACTTCCCCTTATCATCCTACAACTAGACTTTTGAAATGTCACATTCATCCCAGAATCATTTAACTTGGAAACCAAAATTAAACTTTTTGTAAGTCCTAGAATATGTAAAACATCATCAAGGATTTTAACCCTTCCATCACTGAAACACAACTTTACCTTTCCTTTACCAATAACATTTTGTGAGCTATTGTCACCCATGAATACCTCTCCTCCATCATATTCTTTGTATGTAGAAAACCACTCCTTATGAGGAGTCATATGGAAGGAAGCACCTGAATCAATAAGCCAAGCATCATTACAAACTGTGTTAGCTGAAATAATCAAAGCATCAAAATCACCATTATCAGAGGACTTTTCCATGGAGGAATCTGCATTCTTTTTCTTGTTTCTACATTCCTTCTTTAGATGTCCCCATTTACCACAATTCCAACACTTGACTTTGCTCTTTCTAGGGGCCTTAGATTGTCCTTTAGACTTATCCTTCTTATCCCCTTTAGGCTCTTTCTCCTTGGGCCTACCTCGCACATGCAAGGCATCTTGGGAGCCACTACACATGGTCTTTCTCCTCATCTGCTCTGAAAGAAGTATGGGAATAATAGTATCCATCTTAGGTTCTGCACCACCACTTGTTATAGCAATAATTAAATTTTCCCAAGATTCTAGCAAAGAGAAAATCAATAAAATGCATTTATCCTCATCTTCTATTTTAACATCAATAGATGCAAGATGAATTATAATCAAATTAAAAGTATTCAAATTTTTAGCAATAGATTCACCATCCTTCATCTTTAATGAATGTAAACATCTTTTGAGATACAACTTGTTAGAAAAACTCTTAGTTTGGTAGATTTCACCTATCTTCCTCCAAAGCTTGTATGCCGTGTCTTCTAAAGAGACATTCAGGAGGACAAAATCTATGAGACACAACCAAATAGACCCTTGAGCCTTTTTGTCTAACTTATTCCAATCTTCATCTGACAAGGTTGAAGTAGATGGTTTCTTCTCAACTGAAACTGGTAACCACTGATCTCTCTCCTCAATAAGATCCTCCACTTTCAACTTCCACATTTCGTAACTAGTTGCATTGAAATTCTCAATATCTAGACGAGAGGTGGAGGCCATTGTATGCAATCTTTCACAAATCTACAAAACCCACAACACAAAAGCTCCCACTACAGCAAAAAACCTTCAACACTATAAAAGGAAAGTGTCCCTTCCTTAACAGAACCATTAGCTCTGATACCAAATGTTGATAATCAAGGTGAAGAAAGTTTGCAATATGAACTTAAATGAGTGAATGCAAATTTTAAATATGTAGATTAACTTTAGCCTTAGTGTGAAGAAAGAAAGAGAGAGAGAGATAGAAAAATCATAACACATGCAACAACAGATTTACGTGGAGAAACCCTGAAGGGAAAAAACTCCACCACTGAAAGAGAGGCAAGTATATTACTAATAATCTCAAATATTACATGCAACAATAGAGTTATCTTATCATTCCTTGAAAATCTAGTAGCACCCTGTTACCCTGCAAAACTAAATTGAATAACTCTAGCTCAAGGCCCCAATTTATAGAGATTTGTGAGGATGAAAACCACCATGATTTCACCAAACAATAGGTAGAAATACCACCTAGAAAAACCCACGCCTCCCTTTTTGAAATGGTCAAAAAATACCAAAAATAGCCTCTTATAGATGTTATTATAGCTGCCATAAGGCATCTTTCATGCATGGGCGCTTGGGGTCCAAAAATAGAATATTTTGTCATAGGAATCTGTCATATTGTCATAGCATCTTATGAAAATTGTCATGAATGTCATAGATGCTCTTACAACACCCTATTTTGACCCAACAACCTTATTTTAGAAGATTTCAAGGTGGGACGCCTAGCTATTTTGTCCTTTTTCCAAAATGACAAATGGTAACGGTAACACTGCATTTACATTATCTCTTTCACCACTGTCAGTCAAACAATTTCACCTCTTATGGGTAAATGTACAAAAAAATTTAGGAGAATAATAAATTAAAGGATTTACAAGGTTGATGACACCTAAATCCTAACACATACAAAATCTTATGCTAAACAACACATGCATAAGAAATGGAAATACTAATGGACATTATTGTAAGCATGGAAAAAATATTTGGAAGCATACATAGGAATTCAAAATCTAGGGATACTAAAAACATAGATACATACAAAAAAAAGGGTACACAATTGAAGTATCAAATTGTGTGCCAAGGACAAACACATTGTTGGATTAATGACATTAAGGTTAAAACAAAGGAAAATTTTAATTTTTGTAGGAAGGGATCCAAGGGAATCCTAGAGGAAAATAGGAAAATGACTAGATCCATGAAGATGCACCTTAACAAAGGTAAAATATGTGTTAATGGAAATTGGTCATGATGATAATGGTTGTAAGGTTTCCATCCAAGGTAAGGCTACACTAGGTCAACAATAAAATGATAATGATGATAATAAAATGGCATATGTTAACTGTTATGCAATAATCACCCATGATACCATCTATATGGTTTCTATCCCAAACAATGGATATATAATATGTTGTCACCCTTGGCTATATGTAGTTTTTTCCAAACATAGATCCAAGATAAGCCAAAGGTAAACAAATAAAAAGGTAAAAAGTGATAATGCCATTAATAACAATGTGGTAGCTACCTAATTGGATAAGATTCTAAGATAAGACCAAGTTGTGTCTCATTATATTATCATCATCATGGTGTAAAGAGAGTAAAGCATAAGATATTTGTAGATTGATGATAAAGTAAATATCATAAAGAAAGCCAATAAATTTAAGGTGAATTATAAGGGAAGAGAATAAAATACCCTCAAGTGGTAGGCTAATAGAAAATATGAAGAAGGGTAACATTTAGGTCATACCCCTAAGTGGTAGGATAATAGAAAATAGGAAGAACGGTAACATTTAGGTTATACCCCTTAGTGGTAGGATGATAGAATTAGATAATAAGGGAAAACTTTATGTAATGCCTCAAAGTTATGATATGAAAATAAAACCTTTGGATGGGTAGATAATGAGGGAGAAAGAGAAAATTGGAAAGTATTGAAATATAGGAGGAAGATAGAGATAGGTTGGTAAAGATGATAAGATTCCTCTAGTGATGGAGGAAAGAAGAGGAAATGTGGATAATGGATATAGGAAAATGATCATAAACATAGATGATAAATATGAATGGGAGAAAAAGATGATGATAGTGACAAGGTAAATGCCCACAAGCAAAGAGAGGAAAGATCTCCCCTAAAGGTATTAGAAGGGTAGAAAATATTTGGGAAATACAAAGGGAACAAGTAAGAGAATGCCTCTAAGGTTGATTTAGTATAGTAGAGGAAAAATGATGAATGTGAGTAGGAAATATTTAAAGAGATAAGAGGAAAGTGATAAGAGATAAAAGATGCACAATAAGACATGACCATGAGTGATAATAGCGATTGGGTCATCAATAGAAGGAGGATAAGGATAAGAAGTATAAGTGGTAGTAGGCAGGTCACAAGGACAAGGATTACAATATAGATAAATAAATCATGCATTGTTGTCCTAAGATTATGCACGAATATGGTAAGAATATCATGTACACCATGCATATAGAAATTGGAATAATTATAATTTAACATAAAAATAGGATTGTGAAAGTATAGAATATAAAAAGTAATATTGGGTTTGCCATAAATATTTAAGGATCTACTTGATGTGTACTCTATAATTTGAAGGAGAATAGGAAGGAATGTTATTGTTTACAAAACATTTCCTATTACCTAAAGGTAAATAGGGGTCACCTTGTTTGAGTTCGAATTTGAGTCTTTTCATTGTTTTTTCCCTATCAAATAATTAAAATTTCATTTTTGCACTTTAATTAGTATTTTTATTTATTTATTGCTTTCTAGTAATTGTAGTTGTTTCTATTTGATTCCTTTTGATTGGTTATTATTATTATTATTTTGGTGGTTTCTTGTAGGGTATCTATATGAATTCCTTCTATGGCGACGGGTTTTATTTATTAATGTGTAAGTATTTTGGTTCAACTATTTGAATATAGTTTGAGGTATTCATTTCAAGAGTTATTTTACCCTTGATGTTTAAAACCTTTATCAATTTTGAGGGTGCCAAGGTTTCAAATATTGGCAATGGGTTCATTTTCTAATCTATATAATTATTTAAAATATGATAATTCCTATATATATATATTTAATAATGTAAAAAACCATGTGTTACAGTGAAGGGGTTAAGCTTGTAGCTTATTAGGCATACATAACAAAGTTGAAAGGGATTTATTTGTTTTGTATTGCATTCTCATGTCTAATATTGAGTCGAGTTTTTAAAAATAACTTCATATATTATATTTTCCCATTAAGTTAAATCTACTTCATATTTTTGGATATCAAGTACACATTGTATCAAAATTCATGTTCTTGCATGCATGTGCACACTCAAATGATATTACAATCGACTCAATATATTATGAAATTTACTTCACGACCTAATAATGGGATGTCAAGTTTTGAGTTTTCATATGCAAATATCATAGTAACACATCACCGAGATTTAAACCATCGATGAGTTCAATAGTGATGCAGAAGCCCTCCCCTCTGTCTCAGCAAACACACAACTTCCAAAATACATCGACAACTAACCTATCTGCTGTCAAGCGTTTATTCAATTTGAAAAACTCATTTGCGAGTTGAATCTCCATGAGGTTTAACAATTAAATGGTCACCAATTCAAATGTCACAGGAATTGAACTTTATTGTCCTTCCAATTTAAACACTATCAATAATTTATTCATTTAAATGATTTCACTGCTACAAATCCAAACAGATATTTGCATTTGATAGCTGCCTTAAACCTATTCTACATCACATCATATCATTCTTTCCCATCGACCTTTTAAACACTCTACGATTGGAATTTTACCATTTAATAATTCCCTCTCTTAAATTTCTGTGCACCTTCTCTTCATTGGTTCATCTCCACACTGTCCTACTCTATCCCTCTTCTACACTTCCTTGTAGATGCAAAGCTTCTATTGTCTTCTTTATCCTACGAGGGTTCCTCTGTCATACTCTTCACCGCCTTTGTTTTTCTTGTCTCTCACATCCATCAAGCACATTCTATCCAAAACTTTCATATTGAATTCCATACATCTTTTGTCCATTGATTAAAGCAGCCTAGGAGAGCTTCTTTTATCGTTTCAATCAATTAAAGGAAACTCATTTTAAATTCATACATAATCTCCACCAATCACTATGTCTGACACCCACTCTATCATCCTCCCTCTTTCCTCAATGCCCTTTCAATTTTGGTCTGCTAATAAGTTTTACCCGCTCTCTCCCTCTTCTTCTCTTGGCATGATTTTCCTCTTCTCTTTTATGTGCAGGCCCCCTCTCTAGCTTTTTAACGTAGTCCTCTCCTCCACTATGATATCACCTTTTTCTGAAGGTTGTGTCCTTTCTTTGTTTGGTCGATGCTCTTCTTGTTCAATCCACGAGTTTTTTTCTCAATGTTTGTTGTTATTTTAATTTCTTTACAACCCTTCAAGGTTTAGAAGATGAAGAGGCACCGATAAGAGATTGGTAATATGTTTTTATTTGCATAATGGATAATCATTCATATTTCTTCTCTTTTTCTATTACTTCTTCAATTGTTGCATTCAAATGCCAGTTCATCAACCAAGTCAGTTGTAATTACATCTGACAAAAATTCCATAGGTTGCGATGGATGTTGGCGTTGATCGATCATTTAAACTTTCCCTTTCACCTTCTACGCATACGTAGATTAATTAGTCTCCTCTCAGATGCTCTGCATTAGATGCACCAGGTAAAATTTTTGTGAGCATAGGCTCACAAAACAGAGCTGAGTAGTATAACTACTCTTCCAAGTTGTGAACAACTTGCAACATGCTCCCATGTTGAAACTAATACCTGCAAAATATTTTTTTTCCTCTTCTTCTAGCATCTTGTCGGAACATTCGCCATCCTCCACCAAAAAATCTAATAACTTTGCACTCCATTCTTCTCTCCTCTTGTGGAATTGTGTTCACTATGTACCAACCTCCTCCTCCTCCAAATAATTTTTCATCTCCACTTTTCCTTTGTGGGATCTAACCCACCATTACCCGACCACCTCCACCAAACTCCACTTTCATCTTCCACCTTTGTGAGAATTAACCCACTACAATCCATCCTCCTCCTCCAAGAACATCTTGACCAATTTTCATTCATTACACTCATGCTTGTAGTGACAACAAAATCATGGATATTAAATATTTCCATTAATCCATTTTTTTCACCTATGTTCTACTCTTCAATCTTTCTTCTTGCCATACCAACATGATGGCTTTTTTCGAGCTGTGCCTCAAACATCAACACCTCCATAACTTCTACTTCCTCAAACTCAAATGAATTCAAATTAACACATTCTTTACAATTACAACAATCAAAATTTACCTCTACTGTAACTTTTGGGTTGCTCTATTTTTCCATGCCTCCAACAAGGTATGCTTCTTCCACTTCACTCTTCTCTTCCTCATCCTTTTGCACAAGTATTTCTTCAAGCCTCCCTACTACTATGCTTTCTCCATCACCATCCACCTTCATCAACATGTCCTCCAAGGGACAAATTATTTTTTCTCTTTCTACTTCTTCAATCAGAGCTGCAACTTCTTTCTTACCTGCAAGCAAATCATAAAAAGAATTGTGAAAATCGCATATCCCTAATGGTCCTTCTTGTGCCACCAATGTCTTCTTTTCCATTAAATTTTCACCTTCACCATCCAAATAAATTTGGATTATTCTCTTCTCTTCTCTCAGCAACGTTTCATCCTTGTTCTCTTCAATCTCATCATCAAACTTGGGACCATTCGTGTTCACTATTTCAACTTGCCAACACCCTTTTTCCATTTCACACAACTCACTCCACTCACATGCCATTGCTGCAACCTGTGACTTAGCATCTTCTCCACTTGTGTGGGAAGCCCCCAAATTTTCTTCTTTCCATGCCCCTTCAATCAAAGGATTACAACAATTCCTCTCATCCTTTGCAACCTTGGTTGCAATCTCTTCTCTTTCCTCTTGATCTTTTTGCACAAGGATCTCCTCTTCTTTTTCTTCATTCTTCATATTTGCTGCAATTTATTTGACCACTTCCTCTTCTTTATCCTGCAATGGATTCAACACATATTCATTCCCATCCTTGATTATGCTATAAGTGTTATTGCTGCCATTATGTATAACTTCCCTATCCCAAAGCCAAGATTGACCCAACAAAACGTGATAAACACCCATGGGTACTATATCACATACAATTTCATCCTTATATCTTCCAGTGTGAAAATTCACAATGCTTTGTTCACTTACTTGATTTTGTTGACCTCCTTGTAACCAAGAAACATAGTATGGATTAGGGTGCTTCATCCTCTTCAAGTTCAGCTTCTCAACCATTTGCAATGCAACCAAATTATCTCTACTATTGCTGTCCACCGTCACTTTGCAAAACTTTCCACCAGACTTGCACATAGTTCACAAAAAATCACTCCTTTGAATGGGTTCTTGTTTCACTTTCTATGGATTCAAATATTCCATCTTCATCCACAAAATCCCTCCATGTCTCCAAGACATTTTTCAAAATAATTATGGCACACTCTCAATCTGTAACTACAAACAAATTAGGGCCAACACTCGTTGCCTTTGCAAGTCTCCCTGCAACTAAACTCTCACTACTATCCTCTACCCAACAGGATTCTGGAAGATGCACCTTCAAGATCTCTTCTACCCACTTCCTCTCAGTGGAAGATATTTTCACACCTTTTACTCGAATTCGACATGATTCCTATAGAATCAATAGCCTCTCAAGGCTTGTTCACTCTTTAGCAATTCTTCACCCACAATCTTGGTGGATTCTATCGACTCTTAGGATCTTGCAACTCTAATACCAATTGATGCAGAAGCCCTCTCCTCTATCTCAACAAACACACAACTTCCAAAATACATCCACAACTAACTTATCCATTTTCAATCATTAATTCAATCTAGAAAACTCATTTGCAATTTGAATTTCCATGAGGTTTAACAATTAAATGGTTACCAATTCAAATGACATAAGAATTAAACTTTATTGTCCTTCCAATTTAAGTACTATCAATAATTTATTTATTTGAATGATTTCACTGTTACAAATCCAAGTGAATCTTTGCATTTGATTGTTTCCTTAAACCTATTCTACACCACATCATATCATTCTTTCCCATCAACCTTTCAAACACTCTATAATTGGAATTTTACCATTTAATAATTCAACCCTCTCTTAAATTTCTGTGCACCTCTTCATTGGTTAATCTCCACATTGTCCTACTCTATCCCTCTTCTACACTTCCCTGTATATGAAAAGCTTCTATTGTCTTCTTCAGCCTATGTAGTTTCCTTTGTCATACTCTTCACTGCCTCTATTTTTCTTGTCTCTCCCATCCATCAAGTGCATTTTGTCCAAAAATTTCATATTGAATTCCATACATCATTTGTCCATCGATTAAAGCGGCCTGGGAGAGATTCTTTTATAGTTACAATACAATTAAGGAAACTCATTTTAATTCATACATAATCTCCACCAATCACTATGTTTGACACCCACTTTATCATCCTCCCTCTCTACCTCAACACCCTTTCAATTTTGGTCTGCTAATAAGTTTTACCCGCTCTCTCCCTCTTCTTCTCTTGGTGCAATTTTCCTCTTCTCTTTTATGTGTAGCCCCCCTCTTTGGATTTTTAATGTAGCCCTCTCCTCCACTATGATATCGCCTTCTTCCCAAGGTTGTGTCCTTTATTTGTTTGGACGATGCTCTTCTTGTTCTAGCCACAAGTTTTTTTTTCCTCTATGTTTGTTGTCATTTTAATTTCTTTACAACCCTTCAAGGTTCTGAAGATGAAGAGGCACCAATAAGAGATCATTAATATGGTTTTATTTTCATAATGAATAATTAATTAACTTTATTCTCTTTTTTTGTTACTTCTTCAATTGTTGCATTCAAATGCTAGTTCATTGACCAAGTCAGTTGAAATTACAACATCTGGAAAAATCTCCATAGGTTGCGATGGATGTTGGCACTAATCGATCATTTTAAACTTTCCCTTTCACCTTCTATGCATACATAGATTAATTTATCTCCTCTCAAATGCTCCTGCATCAAATAGTTGTCTTGACCTAGGTCACTTCCATAGTAGTCTTGCATTCATTCCAATATCCAAAGGAGATTTATCAATAATTCACACATGGTTAAAATCCTTTTACATTCACCCACTTGGTTGAATCCCTTTTTCATTGAGCTATGAACAAATTTATAACATTATCCATATATTAGGAGGTTTTTATCATTTTTCTATAACACGTATAATTTCTTACCATTCTCTCTTCTTTGACTATTTTTTAGGGTAGTTTTTTCTAAACAAGGTTGATATTAGTATCCATTTTAAAATTTATGATATATGATACTCATTACACGCCTTTTCTTTGTTTTCATAGACCTTTCAATGTAGCACTCAATAAAAGAGAAATTCAAGAATGATCTATTACTTTATATGGATGTATCATTTTGACTAATTTGAAAAGTATAATACAATTTACATGTTGACTACTATTTATTTTCACTTGCATCTACTTAGTAATTAGCATTCACATCAAAGTAAGGAAAAAAATGTATTGGTGAAAATTGTATACCATGCCCTTTTTGTAATGTTACTTTTCTTTGAGTATAAAATTGGGTAATTTTAATATATATTTGGCAACAAATTTATTAGTGTTATTAGACTTAAACACATTAAAAACATCACCAATAATACATAAGTTGTCATTGAACAATATAAATATGATTAAAAGAGGAAAAATAACATCATTAAAAAATTTAATTAGATCAACTCCATCCCATTTATAATTAAAAACATCTTGGAATTTAGTTTAGTACTTATTTGAATCATAGGTCTTGAAAAGGTTATTCTCACCCTAGGAAGATGTTGGTGGTATTGGCTCTCATTATGGAATAATCTAGGAGGAAATAGTTCCTTTCAAAATGTAGAACACACTATTGTGCTCTGCATGAGTGTTGGTTCAACAAAATAATGCTCAATACAAGTGTACACCATGCCCTGGCTAGGACCATCTCGGGTGTAGTTGCACCTTGAGTTGGACATGCCTTGTGTGACCCCTTCTCAAATGCTCATAGCCCCACCAAACCACTTCCTTCTTTCATGAGTTTTGTCCATTCCTTTACAAGTCTCACACAAAGGCTTTATATAAGCCTTAATGGGTGGTTTCCAAACCATCACACCCTTTCCCAAAAGTTTTATTTTAATTATTATTTTAATAAATAATTATTCCTCCCCCTTTTAAAAGAGTTTTTATATATATTCTTTAGTAATCTCTTTTTTAACCAAAGGATCATAATATCCTTTATTTTTCTGTCTTGCTTTTAATTCTAAAGGTTTATTTCATAACTTTCTCTTCTCTTGGGGAAAAAGTCACATAACACTTAAATCCCTTATGTTTTGGGCCTACCTTGATTAGGGTGTTGTAAATACAATAATTAGATAACAAGTGGCATAATATTCCATAGAATTGGATTGTGGCATTCCATATCTAGATCCATGCATCGCTAATCTCTAAATTTTATATTCTTAATCCCTAGACCTATTAGTCATCACCTTAGATCAAATTCATAGGTGTGAAATTGAAGTAGGTCACTTCCAAAGTTCTCACATTGATTCCCATGTTCAAGGGAGATTGACCAATTGATCATACATTTTTGAAATTATTTTAGATTCATCCACTTGGTTGAAGCCCTTTTTCATTGAGCTATCAACAAAGTTAGATCATTATCCACATTGTAGGAGGTTTGTATCACATTTCTATAACAAGCATATTTTTTATCATTATATCTTTTCTTTGACTATTTTTTAGGATTGTTGTTGTAAGATAGGAAATTGAATAGCAAAGATTAAAGTGACAACCACTGCACTAATCTAAGATAAAATGCCAATCCAAACAAAGAAGAACAATCAAATATGAGGAATGAAATGAAATAAACAAAATAGTAAACTCCCCATGTTTGAAGTTGAATAAACTCCTTTGTCTCTCCTCAAACAACCTATGCAAGTTTCCCTTAGATCATTGTATATGTATGCAAGTACCTGCAAACAATAAGCATGAAAATTGGAGATATGTGGTTGTTAAATAAAAAATGGAGGAGAAAAGATTCTTTTATAGAAATCCATTCAAATGGATGAATGAGATCGAGCTTCTAGAAAGATTCTCAGATCGACGGTTGAGGAGGCATACACCATAGAGTAGTGGGCTAGGGACAACTATGAAATGGATGGTCAACATCAAAAGGAGACTAGAGACAATCAACACTTGAGATTCAAAAATGAGAGAGTGGAGGGATAATGGAGGAATTAAATAATAAATTTATTTAATTCATGAAGAAGGAATCTTTGACCAAGTGGAGGATATAAATAATTTATTTAAATAATTTATTTGTGGAAGAATCAGAAAATGGGTATTTAATTAAAATGATTATGTAACCAATTTAATTAAATAAAGGGAAAATTGAAAAGAGGAATTAAATAATTAATTTAGATTAATTATTCAATAGGGGAGAAATGAGAAAAGCAATTGAATAATTTTAATAATTATTTAACCATAGAAGAAATAATGAAGACTAATGAATAGATAAATAATTATAAATAATTATTTAACTTTAGAAACATGGCATAGAATTAATAATTAAATGAATAATAATTCATTTAATTATAGGGAGGAAAAAATGTTAGTGAGACAATTAAAAAGATAATTTATTTAATTGATCAAAGGGGAATAAAGAAATGAATTAATTAAATAATTAAAATTATTTAATTAATAGAGGAACATGATCAAGAAATTAAATAATTAAAATTATTTAATTACGTGAAGAAGAAGACCAAGACAATGGAAAAATGACGCTTGCAGACCAAGATAGTTTTCGATGTCTACATTTTCCCCCTCTTTGACACAATGCAGTTCATCGCGTTGTGTCAAAGAAATTCAGTCAAAACATGCCCCAGTGAAAGCAGGGTGGACATATGCCCCCCTCGGGAGAATTTTGCAAATTTTCAAAAAAATTCAAAAAATTGTTCAGATAAGTCAATTGGATAGCCATGAGTTCAGTGGTGGTGACATCATTGATTTTTTACGTCATCTAGGGGGTCAAATTTAGGTTCAAAGTGTCCAAATAGTGTGCCCAATACACATACCTAGTGAAAACCCTAATTTTTTGTCTATAAATATGACCTTGATTAAGAAAATTACTCATTTGTGCATTCCAAATTTAGAAAATTAGGAGCTCTGAGAGAGAGAAGCTGAGAAGATGTCGTTGGTTCCACACTCCGCACCTTCTGCCGACCTAAGGGAGCACTCACCCCGATATGTACTTCAAACCCACTTTGTGATATTTTTTATTTTCATGCATTTATAGGTAGGAAAAATTTAGTAGGCAATTGTGCACACACTGTGCGACACAATTACATGCGCGAACGACACAAGTGACTATGGTTTGCTGCAATTTCCTCATCATGACACAATTGTTAGGTCATAGGGGAGGGGCAGTTGGGGTGCAACACATCTGAAATGGTGTGTTGCATTTGATTTCTAAGTCACAAATGTGACCAAGAATGACACAATCAACATAAAGTGCCACAAGCGCAAGGGGGAATGACGCATGTGTTAAGAAATGACGCAACTGAAAAGGGGTTGACCGCAAGTGACCCTGATGATGCATCAATTGAGGTGTGTGATGCAATTACAGTTGTGTGACACATGTGCAAGGACAGTGACATGAATGAATTCTGTGATGCAATTGAGAAGCATAACGACATAATTAATTGATGAAAAATTTCCCCAGTTTAGGATAAAAGAACTTGTTCAATTTAGGTCCAATAGGTCAAATGAAGATTGTAAATTGGTGTGATGAATTTTGCGGTGACCTCAAGTTGTACTTCCCCCTATCTATATGTGGGAGTCACAACCGGTGACATTTTGACTAAGGGATTAGCTTTTGGATAGCTAGAGGTGGGCGTTGTTAGACCTTGGGTTGTTCTATGTCACATATATTCCCATTGTCAGGGAAAACAAAGGTATGCTGACAATGCTTGTAGAGCGATAGCACTACGAGACTTGTACTTTTCATCTGTTAACCAGGGAGGCTACTGTGACCCTAGAGGATGTGTACAAGATATTGCGATTATTGATATGTGGAGAGCGGGTGAGATATAATCCCATTCGAGGATTGCAAGAGATGTATGATCATTATGAGTATGAGGATGAGTCAGAGCTCAGTGTATAGGGGTACAAGATCAAATCAGAGACATTAGTCGAGAGATGTGATAGATTTGACTGTGTGATGTGTACATTGATTGCCGATATTCTGATTCCAAACTGCAGGGGCCATGGATTTCTAGTAGGTTGGGGAGAGGTATTAGCATGTATGATGCAAGAGGAGGTAGTCTATGCTTGGGGGCCATGTTTTTTGGGTATGCTTTACTTTCAACTATATGACATTGTATACCAAGGGGGACAAAGCATGAGCTGTTGTGTGACATTACTGATGGTATGGGTATGGGAACACATAGCAGTGTTCCGACTGGTAGTGGGATGACAATTGGGAGCTAGTACTCTGTATGTATATCTGTATGGTGGTTCTGTGACACATACACATGTGGGAGATATAGGATATTGGAGACACAACATTGCTTTTTTCACGAGCTTCATCTGGAGACCATACAAGGATTGTGAGTAGTGGGTAGATGAGGATGAGCACTTGCCATGGTGTCGACAACCTAGATACCTGATTGGTTAGATAGTGCAGTCTCAACACATCATTGAGATGTACTTGTCAGAGTGGGTTAGACGATAGTTTGGGGAGAGACAATATGTACCTATAGGTAGAATAGAGTTTGCACGTTCCTCATGGGAGGTGCATCGTTGGGATAGGTGATACCAGTCACTACTGCTGAGGAGGAGAATGATGCACTACAACTAGTGTAGTGGGCCTGGAGAGGGGGTGCAGTAGATCCCGGTATGACTCTAGAGTATGATACATGGTAGCTGACCCATAGGCCATCTCCATATACATATCTAGATCAGCCAGTGCCTATGGAGCGCATAGGTAGGGGCTTGTGAGGCCAGAGGGGTGATAGGGGACAGAGGGGCGGTGGGTGAGGAGATGGAGGAGATGATAGAGGGGGTGGTTGGGGAGGCCGAGGAGGAGATCGAGGCAGTAGGAGGAGGGATAGGAGATGACAGGTGGTGAGGAATTTTTCATCGATCTGGGAGGAGGGTGAGAAGGAGGAGCCAAAGGAGAGGGTAGCCAAGCAGATGGTGGTGGAGGAGGGAGAGAAACATGTAGAGATGTCAACCCTAGAGGTAGGACACCGGGATGTCGAGATGATGAAGGTAGAGATAGATGAGGAGCATGCAGAGGAGAGATGAGAGGAGGAGCATGTAGAGGATCTAAAGATGGGAGAGATCGAGAGAGTCATCTGAGAGAGGATTATGGCAAGAGTAGATGTAGAGGAGGGATTGGAGGAGATAGGGGTTAAAGCTGATGACAGGACAGTGGATCAGAGGATAGCCACCCTACAATCCCAGGTATAGGAATTGGAGGTGAAGGTGGGTACATTGAGAGAAAAGCGAGACATCCTGAAGGCTGAGAGGGACACCCTTCAAATAGAGAGGGACCTAGCAATGATCAATTGAAATGGGTCAATGGTGGATGTGGAACAGGAGTTGGCTAGATCTTGCATGGGGTTAAAGTATTACAAAGATCTATATGAGAGAGCAATGCCGCCCTAGAGGAGAGAGCCGAGCTTTACAAAGGTTCAAAGCCGATCACAAGGCAGGTCACATAGCAGATCCCATAGCAGGCACTCCCACAACAGGTCACAGAGTGGTGAGGCATCAGGCCTAAGCCGATCCACTCCATATGATAGATCATCAACTTCAGAGCATAGGTCTATAGGCTCACCATGATGAGAGGACATGCAAAAATTAGGGTCAGTGGAGTAGGGGAACTCAGGCTAGGACTCATTTTGACATTATTTATCATGGAACTATATTTTGATCATCGAGCCCGTGAGCTCCATTTTGTTATATATGAGACATCTTGACATTGTACTATGACACATTTTTAGTGATATATGATATGATTTTTAGTGGCAGTTTATGATATGCATTTTTATGTGATTATGCTATATGGTTATGATGAAGTTATGGTTTTCTATGTGTTATGTTGTTTATTTATGCATTCTATATGATCATGCGATGTTATGATATGATGGATGATTATACATTTATAATGTTGTTTATGCATCTTATATGATTATGCAATGATGTTATATATTAATGCAGTACATATGGCCTAATTTTATGATGCGATATGATATGTGAATGCAATGATTGTTATGTAATATGATTCATATGGATTATGCATGCAATGGTTAAAAATGTTTAATGTGAATGCAAAATATGCTATATGATATGATTATGATTATGCAATGTTTATAAAAATGTCGATGCAATGTATATGAAATTGTGAGAAATGGAAATGAACTATGATCATAATGTAAGATGCAATGTTATGATGCTATGAAATGATAATGCACTCTATGTTTGTTTTGTATTTTCTCATGCAAATATATATGGCATATTATGATGATGTCTATAATGATAATGCTTTCTATAATGTTTCCTAACATCTTCATGTATGTAGGGTATTTTTGTGTGTCACAGGATGTTGTCAAGATGCAGGTAGAAGAAATGCTAGTGTGGAAGAGATGGATGTTAGCGTGGAGAATGGAAAATAAGGTGCGAAGTCAAGAGGGAAATGACAAAGGATGGACATTCATGCTTTTATGTTTATCATCATCAGGCATCAAAACTGTCCCAAATGGAGCACAAAAACCATGGTATGATATGGACCAAGGTGTGAAAGGTTACCATTTGTGAGAGTAAAGTAGTCAAAAGACAATTCCAAAAGATAAGGAGTGCCCAGGCTCATACTAAGGACCTGATTGTCCCAGTCTTTTTTCCAAGACAAACCACATACACCAAGCAAAGAAAAGAGATCACGATCCATCATCACCCCTCTAAATCCTTTTTGGACATCCTCGAGGCAACTAGTAACATGATCAAAGACAAGCCAAAAGAAAATAAAAAATCAAAATAACAAAGTGTTTGCCAAAGAGATAATGTTGAGTGATAGGATTGCTAAGATTGATTGATATGATTGATTAGGTTGACCAAGTGACCCATTGATTATGTCTGATTTCAGAAAAGACATGTCCTATTTAAGGTAGATGACCAAGATGACTGATTGGTTAATTGTTTGACAGAAGTTGATTGATAGATTGACAAGGTTCATTAATTGATTTGGTTAATTATGTCTAATTTCTAGAAAGACACATCTTGTATAAGATAAGATGAATTGACAAAGATGACAAGATTGATTGACCAAGTGATTAACTTGAATTGATTTGATAAGGTTTGATTGACATGATTGACTAATGTGATGACACCTAATTTTAGGAAAGACATATCCTGTTTAGGGAAAAAACACATTTGACAAAGTTGACGGATTGACCATTTAGACAAACACCTAGTTTCAAGAAAGACATATTCTGTTTAAGGTGAATTCCAAGGTTAACCAATGACAAAGTCTAATCTCAAGAAGGATGCATCCTGGTAGAAGACAAGTGATAAGACTGAATGAGACAAATGAAATAATGCCCCATTCCAATATAAGATCAATGACCTGATAGTGATGATGATTAGACAATTGATCGATTGAAGATTAAAGACTTGTTGGATATGTTTGTTTGTTGATTCACGACTTGCTTTGAATAATGATTACTTGAGGACAAAGGATATGACTAGACTCAACAAACCCTAAAGGATTGACCTAGGGCCTCGGGGGCTCATCGATCGATGGCCTTGCCTATGTTATACACACAAAGACCTCGTAGTTCAACTTATGCAAACCAAAATTGATATGACTTGAAAAAACCCTAAGGACATACCTAATGTCTCAGGGACTCATTGAGTGATGGCCTTGCCTACGTAGTAATGCGCAGAGACAATGTAGTTTGACCAAATTGGCATAGATTGACTTTGACTTTGAATATTTTTTTTTTTTGAAGTTTTGATGTTTTATGCTTTTTTATGGATTTTGATGTTTTTTGATTTATTTTGGATTTTGATGTTTTTTTAATTTTTTTAGATTGATTTTTTATGATTTTTTTGGATTTTGATGGTTTTATGATTTTTTTGGATTTTGATGGTTTTATGAGGCTGATACCATGTGTAGGATCCCTTGAAGATGTAAGTCAAGGAATTTCCCCTAGTCAGGTAGAGGACCAACTTATTAAGCGCAAGGGGAAGCAAAGGGTGAATGCAACGAATGGTCATGAAAGTAAAGGATGCTAAATGTTGGTTGTTCTTAGGCCATGGAAAGGATGAAAAAGATTTATTATGGATGATATGTGTGAAGGGATGGACGAAAGGCGAAAAACTAGGTAGAGTGACAGTAGACGAAGGAGCATAGAGTGACTATGCATGGCGCCTGTTTTCCAAGTTTTCACCCTGGTACTTATCCAAAGTACCACCAAAATGGTTTTCACTTTTGGATGAATTATTTCTCCTTACTATTTTTTTATTTTTTCCATTTTTTAAATTTTTTTTGTTGTCACCAAGATGCCTGTTTAGCTGGCTTTCATCAAGGTGACTATTTTTTTTTTTTTTGACTTTTTGATAAGATACTCTAAGAATTAGGTGTAATATTGACGAAGGTGCATGTTGTTGATGGGATTAGGTGATGGTTCACCTTCAGGAGTGGATAGTTGATAAGCACTATATCCATATGCTATTGTAATGATATAAGGGCCCAACAAATTAGGTTCAATTTTTTTGGACTTTTCTCGATCTGTCTGATTGTTCAGACTCTCTTTCAAGACTGAGTCACCAATGTCAAAGCTTATAGGTTGAAACTTCTTATTGTATCTACATTGAAGGTGATTCATATATGCCTGCATTTGTGGAAAAACATTCTATGTCTTTTCATCCAATAACTCTAGCTCATGTAGACATGATACATGGTATTCTTCTTGATCGATCAATCCTTGCATAGATACCCTTTGTGTTGGTAACTCGACCTCAATAAGAAGTATGGCCTCAGATCCAAAGACGAGGGAATATGGAGTGGATCCTGTGGGAGTGTGAACACTGGTACGATAGGCCCATAAAGCATGATTGAGTTGGAGATGCCATAACCAACATCATTGATATTTTTTTTAAGATTTTAAGGATAGTCTTATTAGATGCTTCAACTTGACCAATACCCTAGGGGTAATATGGGGTGGTGAAATGGTGTTGGATATGAAACTTCTCACAAAGTTCACACACATCCTGATTCTTGAAAGGGCAACCATTGTCTATAATTATGGATTGAGGGATACAATAGTGATGAAGGTTGCTGCAATCCTCATCATTTAATTATAAATGTCAATCTAGGGCAGTGTCTATGGTAATATGCAAGAGGGAGAAAAAATCATTTGCATGACATTCTTTTTCTACAAACAAAATTGAAAGGCAATGCATGAAATAAATTTTTGGAAACAAATCTAATCTAAGAGCTAGTAAATGAAAATGCTGGAATGAAATCTATCTTAAGAGCATTCAAAGGGAAATTTTGGAAATGTAAATAACAAGGAATGGAAAGATTGCTGAAAAATAAACTATGAAATGAAAACTACAAACAACTACACTACTGTTACTAAAAACTGAACTCTATTATTTTATAAAACTCTTCCCCATTTGATTCCTTGATTACAATGAATTTATAGAATTCTAAAAGATGAGCCTTATAGTTGTGCAACAACTTGCTAGAAGATAGGAACATGTGTTGGGGAAAAAAGATAAGTCTTTTCTTCATCTTGCCGAGTCAATCTCCTTTGGTCATCCAAAACAAATATGCCTAATTTTCAGCCCTTTAACAAGCTCTAAAAAGGTGTTAGAGAGCTGAAAAAGTCATGCCTTTAGCTTATGTATCATTAAAGCTCATAAAACAGCTCCTAGATGCTTGCAAAAAGGTTCAAATTGCCCAAAACTATCTCCTAGATATGCTCCATTTGTTTGCACAACCCAACAACCTTCCTTAGGTGCTTTGAATTTCCCCCTAGATGCTCTAAAATGGTGTCCCTTAACTACTCATAGATGCCCAAATTGCTTAACCTCTTCACAAATGCTATCATACTTATCCTTCACTTAGATCCTTCTTTAGCTCTGAAAATTCTGGAGCATGAAAGCAAAGTTCTGGAGCATCGGACTGGTGAAGTTTTATCTCAAACCACGAACCAAGTTTTCATGAAATTTAATGGGTTTTTTCGCCTTCTTGTCTACTAATTTTTTTCCAAAAATCTTAGGAACCTAGATCGTAATTTTCAAGATATGATGAAATATTGACTGCTCCAACTGAAAATCTCTTGCTTTCCTCATCATGCTCAATCTTGATAAACTTCATAATTAAGTAAAATACATGCTTTTATTTAGCTAATAGATGAGACATTTTTTTGTCTCATCATCTCCCCCACACCTAAAATGTTGCAGGTCCTCCTGCAACTTATAGTGAGCTTTGAAAACCATTTTTTTCACTTTTATTGCAATTGCTTTGGAGATTTTTTGAGAGGTGCACTGAAGATGCTTTTGAAGATATTCTAAGTTACTCTAGAGCTATCTAGAGCTTTTTGTCTTTTCTTCATGGTTGGTTGCCAAAATAAATCTGCAAAATCTCTTGGGAGTAGCAAATTTTATAGTGAAATGCATGTTTTTGAGCTTTAGAGAAGAAGACATAGCATGTGTAATGCATTTATTTGTAGAAAAGAAATCTACTCTATCCTACTCTACTTTTTGATGTAGAGATAGGTTACACAAAACCATTAACTAGTTGTGAAAAATAACATCCTTTTCTCAAAGGATGGATTCATGCATTCAATTTTTTGAAGGAAGAGGAAAACCATGAAAAGAAGATGGCTAAATATTTGAACTCTGATGCTCCTCCTTCCTTTGAAATAACTACCTTCTCTATAATTTCTTATTCTAGTAGATGCATGGGATGATTGGAAAGATCTTGCAATCCTTCCTCACATTTTGTTGCATGCATGACTGGATGCAACTCCTTGTCCTTCAAATATCTGATCAAGAAGCCCTCAGGCTTGAAGTCATGGTCCTCTAGTTGAGGAGATTTCACAAGAGCTATCACCTTTGCATGCAAGAACCTCTCCCTTTGGATCTATTGTTTTGGGGGGTTTCTAAAATAATAAAACAAGGAATTTCTAAAATAATAAACATAAAATTTTTTCCAAACTAATTTTTCTTTTGGCCTGCTATCACTAGATCAACAACTCCCTAATGACACCTGTCCCCGACAATGGTACCAAAAATGAAGAAGGTCGCTGCAATCCTCATCATTTAATTATAAATTTCAATCCAGGGCAGTGTCCATGGCAATATGCAAGAGGGAGAAGAAATCATTTGCATGACATTCTTTTTCTACGAACAAAATTGAAAGACAATGTATGAAAGAAATTTTTGGAAACAAATCTAATCTAAGAGTTGGTAAATGAAAATGCTAGAATGAAATTTATCTTAAGAAGCATTCAAAGGGAAATTTTGAAAATGTAAATAACAAGGAATGGAAAGATTGTTGAAAAATAAAATGTGAAATGAAAACTACAAACAACTACACTATTGCTGCTAAAAACTGAACTTTATTATTTTATAAAACTCTTCCCCATTTGATTCCTTGATTACAATGAATTTATAGAATTCTAAAAGATGAGCCTTATAGTTGTGCAACAACTTGCTAAAAGATAGGAACATGTGTTGGGGGAAAAAGATAAGTGTTTTCTTCATCTTGCTGAGTCAATCTTCTTTGGTCATCCAAAACAAATATGCCTATTTTTTTAGCCCTTTAACAAGCTCCAAAAAGGTTTTAGAGAGTTGAAAAAGTCATGCCTTTAGCTTATGTATCATTAAAGCTCATAAAATAGCTCCTAAATGCTTGCAAAAAGGTTCAAACTGCCCAAAACTATCTCCTAGATATGCTCCATTTGTTTGCACAACCTAACAACCTACCTTAGATGCTCTCAACTAGTGTCCCTTAACTGCTCATAAAAGTTCAAACTATTGAACTTCTTCATAAATGCTATCATACTTATCCTTCACTTAGATCTTTCTTTAGCTTTGGAAATTTCAGAGCATGAAAGCAAAGTTCCAGTGCATCGGACTGGTGAAGTTTTCTCTTAAACCACGAACTAGGTTTTTGTTAAATTTAATGGGTTTTTTCACCTTCTTGTCTCCTAATTTCTATCCAAAAATATCAAGAACCTAGATCGTAATTTTCAAGATATGATGAAATCTTGATTGCTCCAACTGAAAATCTCTTACTTTCCTCATCATGCTCAGTCTTAATAAACTTCATAATTAAGCAAAATACATGCTTTTATTTAGCTAATAGATGAGATATTTTTTTGTCTCATCACATAGCGACATATAATGTAATTCAAAATGAATTTGGATATCTGTTTACCAATAATATAGGTCATTGGGATGGCTTTGATCCATTTGGTAAAGTATTATGTAGCAACAAGGATAAACTTATGCCCATTTGCAGAAGTGGGATGGATCTTTCCTACGAGGTCGAGTCCCCATTGAGAGAATGACCAGGGTAATGTACGTGGCTACAATTCTTGAGTTGGTGCATGTATGAGATCTCCATGAATTTTACATCGGTGGCACTTCTTCACAAAGTGATAGGCATCATGTTCCATTGTAGGCCAATAATATCTTGTCCTCATAAGCTTTTTAAGCTAGGGTAGGACCAACAGAGTGAGCTTTGCCTATACCTTGGTGAACCTCTTGTAAGGCCATTTTTGCTTCATTTGAGTCAAGACATCGGAGGAGGGTGCTATCTGAGCTACAACGGTAAAGGGTATATCTGATGATGGCATATTTAGAAGGTTGTCGGATAAAGGTTTTGCATTGGTTGGGGGACAAGTTGGGAGGGATAATCTGGTCATGTAGATAGTCATAAATGTCCTTGTACTAGGGAGATTTGAGACCAACAAGTTTACACACAAGTTTAGTTTTGGGGACATCAAATGCAAGGACCAATAGTTGTTCCACCAAGAACTCATATTGCGATGCATTGTTAGGGATGTCCAAGAGAGATCTAATTGTTGCCATTGTGTTAGCTACCTTGTTCTAGATTCTTGGTATCTGCTCAATGGTAATAGCCTCAAAGTATAGTCTAAAACTATGAACCATGTGCTTGTAGGGCATTAAGCTTCTCATCCTTGGTATCATAATCATCATTGACTTGTTTGATTACTAGCTAAGAATCACCATAAACTTGAAGATCCTTGATTTTCCATTTAATTTCCATTCAAAGTCCTGTTAGTAATGCACATACTCAACTATATTATTGGTGCATGGGAATGCTATTCGAAACAACTTAGGAATGAAATCCCCTTGAGGTGTGATGAATAAAATGTCATCTCCTGAACCATGACTTGTGTAGGACCCGTTGAAGTACAATTTCCATGTTGTTGGTGTCTCTATGACAAAGATTGATTCATCTAGAAAGTTGGATATTAGAGGATGGTTTGCTTTTAGCGGTGCATCTACAAGTTGATCAACTATCACTTGTCCCTTTTTTGATTTTCGATCAACATATTCAATGTCATACTCACTTAAAACCATTACCCACTTATCTAGTTGTCCTATCAAAGCTGCTTTACTAAGAAGATACTTTAGAGGATCAATTTTGGCTATCAGCTTTTTCTTGTGGTGTAGCATGTGGGTGAAGCCACAATAGTGGTTTACAAGTTGATGGAGGAAGGAAAACTGAGAAAAAATAGCCCCATGGCAAAAAAATTGGTTTTAGGGGTTCGAATGAACCTACAAGTTCGACCGAATCATAAAGGGGTTCGATCGAACCCATTAATTATGGGGCCCACATTTCCTGCCCAAAAAAAAAAAGGAACAATGCATATTGAAGGGGGTTCGCTAGAATCCCCCTTTTCCCTAATTTTTTACTTTGTTCACACAAAAAACCTAATTTTTTATGCTTTGAAGCTTGGGTTGAGGATGAAAATGGGGGAATCTTCACAAACCCAATTGGAATCAGGTAGTACTCGAAATGAGCTATCCAACGAATATAATTTTAATATGTTTTTGTTTTATTATAAATTTGTTTTTTTAGTTTTATTAAACATAGGTTTTTCGTCGAAAATGAAGGTCTCTATTTGCACATGTGGAAAAATAGCAGATTATCAATTTTTTTTTTTGAAAAATATGAGTGCACCAGATATTGAAGTCCTTGATCCAACAAAATAAATAAATTGAATTTTGATATATACAAAAAAAGTTCGCGTTATATGGTCGCTATGTGTGAATTGCCATTGGTTTGACTTTGAAACTTGATTAAAGAAAAAAATTCAATAAAAAACTATCTAACCAAGTGGAAGCACTAGATATCAGAGTTACAAATCTAAATTCGAAAGAATTAGAATTTCATCCTTCATGGAAAAAAAGTTGTGTTATACGGTGTGCATCACTTTTTAAAAATGTTGTTTTTTGAAAAAAACCAGTTTTTGTGGGAGATGGAAAAATAAGTGCAATCTGATTCCAAAATTTTTGAAAAAAATATTTTTAGAATCTTCAGACAAAATGTGAGGAGACTCTAGTTTGCGTCATCTTCAAATTCCTCACGGTTTAGCCGCTATAGGTGCCCGAATGTGAAGATTTAGTTAAAAATAAAAATTTCTATGTCCAGTTTGGCCAAAAATTGTAAACCACTATTGTGGGATCACCCATGTAATGTCTCAATTTCTGGGCTTCAAATACAACTTCTAGGCATTCTCATTCAATAGGGTTGTAGTTTAACTCATATCCAACCAAGGTACGATTGATGTAGTAGATTGCTCTTTCTTTACCATCATTATCATTTTGTGCTAATAATGCCCCCAATGTTGATGTAGTTGTTACATACAATATCAAATGTTTGTCATCAATTGGAGCCATAAGAACTAGTGGAGTCAATAGATAATGCTTAATTTGATCAAATGATTCTTGACATTTTTCTGTCCAAATGAAGGGAATTCCTTTTCGTAACAAATGTTGAAAAAAATGAATCTTGTCTGCTAGCTAGGTGACGAATCTACAGATTGATTATAGTCTTCCTTGTAAAGTCCTTAGCTGACTAATGCTAGTGGGTAGTAACATGTCCAAGATAGCTTTTACTTTTGCAGGATCAACCTCTATTCCTCCGCGGGAGACAATTTATCCTAAGAATTTTCTTGATTGGACCCCGAAAACACATATCTTTGGATTTGACCCGAGTTTATATTTTTCAAGTCATGTGAAAATCTTATCCAAGACTGCTAGGTGACCACTTCTTTCTAGATATTTTGAGAGAAGATCATCAACATAATCCTCCATAAGTACGTGCATGTAATCATGAAAAATGGTCATCATGCTCATTGATATGTAGCTCTACCATTCTTAAGTACAAATGACATAATGTTCCAATAGAAGGTTCCCCAAGGGCATGTGAAGGCTGTATTTGGTTGATATTCAGGAGCAATCCTTATCTGATTATAGCCCAAGAATCTATCCATAAGTGATAGCATTTCATATCTAGTAGTGAGGTCCATTATGATGTCAATATTCGGTAAGGGGAAATCGTCTTTAGGACAAGCCTTGTTGAGATCCCTGAAATCTATGCATACTCTGATTTGACCATTTATTTTTGTGACAGGAACAAGATTAGATATCCAATTTGCATAATCAATAGAGTGTATGAATCCAAATCCAAGAGTTTCTTTAGTTCCACCTTGACTAGGAGTGCAATTTGTGGGTGCATTTTCCTTAGCTTTTGTTTATAGGGTTTGACATTTGGTATCAATGGAAAATGGTGTAAAACAAGCTCGGGGTCCAACCCAAACATATCAACATATGACCATGTGAAATTAACTTGTCTCTCTAAAAATAATGTTGTAAAATTAGGTTTTTCCTCAGTGGTCATGTTGCAAGCTATATGATCCTAGACTTATCTTGTGTCCCAATGTTCCCTTCTTCTGTCTCTTCTATGATTAATGGTGATCTCTCTCAATCTATAGGGAGACTATCCAATCCTCCATCCTTAGGTTCCTTAGAGAGGTTTTCGGTTTCACCTTCAGATACGTCCTTTATTTTTACCTTTCCATGATCAATAGGTGCCTTTTGATTTTCACTTGAAGACCTATCCTTTTTATTTTGACTTTTTTCATTTTCACTTTTGCGACTAGAGGAAAGGAAAGCCTCACCAAAGTATGTTGCACTATTGAGTTCTATGAAAAATCCAACCTTATGATCCCCACTTGGTATTCCTTCACGAAGTCCCATGAGCTCAACAATTGCTTCATTGTTCTCAAATGTGTCTAAATTTGGTGGTCCTTGTTGGTCCTAATCTATATTAATTGTGGGTAAACAAGGGACGAGCCATCATTGGTGTTGTCAAGGTTCATGGTGTAGGAAGATAAGGTAAAGATAGAGGTAGAATCATCGAGTTCTCAGAAGGTTTTGATCCAAGCTTCCCTTTTCAAGGGGACTTTTTGGTTGGGATTTGATAAGTTTTGCGGGGGACCAATTTTAAACATTTGGTTGAATCTTTCCTCAAAAGTAGGCTCACTAGGTTCTCTAAATGTTTCCTCAAGGTCATGGTCATTGAATGTTTTATTGAAACCCCATTCCCATAGACTAGAATAAAAGCTAGTGTAGTAGTCCTTAGATATCTTGATCTCATTTGAAGCATTAATAGTCTCACTCGAAGGTAACCCAGTACTCAGGATAGTCACTTTTACTGGTACAAACCCCAACCCGCTATACTTTGGTAATTTAGGAGGCAACAAGGGTTCCACTATCCCATGTTTTTTTAGACCAAGGCCGTTGTGTCCATCATATCCTTATTGCTTCATCAAGAGGAACCCTTTTGGATATTGTTCAACTAGCAACTGCTTAGGTTCTATGTCCTCCTCTTCTTTATATAGCCATGTGAAAATGTGGTCATCCAAAGATTCTTTGGCTAACTCCCCCCATTTAGTGAAGGTGGTAGGAGGATTGCAGATGATAACCTTAGGATGCATGAGATGCGGCTTGCCATAAGACTTTGGTGATTTAGGCATTTTTCCAATGCAAAAAGAGACTCTTCATGTTGTATTCTCTGCATCCTTTGTCTTGAATCTAGATTTTGGGTGTGGATAGTGTGGTGAATGGAGTGGATGATTTTATGAGCTCAAATGGATCAATGTAGTGGGATGAGGTGGAATATGAGGCCTCTCAATTTATGGTCACTTTGTGCTCAACAATTCCTTTTAGATTTGTGCAATACCGAAAAGGATCAGGATCACCAGGAATAGAAATTTTAGTGCCATTATATGGAAACTTGAGGCATTGGTGCTATGTGGATGGTATGGCCTTCATGGCATGAATCTAGGGGTGACCAAGGAGAAGGTTGTAGTGTAAATCCATATCCAAGACATGAAACACTATGTTTTGCATAGTTGGACCAACTTCTACAGGAAGCAAAATTACTCCTTCAGATGAGCATTCAACATCATCATAAGCCTTGATAATGATTTTCTTAGTTTGATCTATGCAATTCTCAGAGTATCTCAATGCTTTTACCAATTTCAAGGAGAAAATGTTTAGACCTTCTCCACCATCTACCAGGACTCGTTTGATCTTATGTTTATTTACATAAACTTCCAAGTGTAGGGGATCATTACATATGATCAAAATTTTGTGCAAACAAGTCTTGTTTAGAGAAGGTGACATGATGTGGCATAGCTAGGTATCCAAACATGGCTTGAAATTCATTGACATCTAGATCGATAGGTACAAACGCTTTTTTCAAATCTTTTTCAAGGATAACTCTATGATGAGGAGATATGTAGAGGAGTTCCAGAATAGAAATCTCGATGAGAATCATCCTTTGTTGCTCTAAGAGATTGTATTGGATTTTTGATTGTGGATTGGAAGGAACCCCTTGTAGAGTTACCTTGGCTCTGTGAGTGGTGATGAAACACTATGAACTTTTCTTATTTATGGTAATTGTGGAAACATGATCGTCAAAGGCTCATATGTGGTGGATGATAGTGCTATAATCATGTTCAACGTGGGTATAATTGGAATTATTGTTATTCCTTGAATTGGAGTCTTTTCCTTTATCATGATCTTGCAAGGGAGTTTTAAATATGGTATGATCAACATATGTCTTGCCTTGTGAATTTTATACATAAATGATTTCTTGTTCATTGAGATCTTGAATGATAATTTTTAGTGTCTAGCATGAAGATGTCTTGTGACCTTTTCCACAGTGATATTCACAATATTCGTTTCCTTCCACTAGTCAGGTTTGATCAATGAGGGTTCATAGTTTTTGATGTCTAGAAATTGGATGGAATTGGATTGTAAGAGTGTCTTTAGGATTGATTCAATGGGTTCACCCAATGGGGTGTATGTTCTCTTAGTGTGTAGAGGACCTTTGCATTGTTGGTTGTTTTGGACTACATTCAATGTTTGATCTTGATCTTGTGTTTGGGAATTTGATGCATTTGATGTGTTTGAAGTGGATGGACCTTTGAGGTGAATGGTACAACCTTTATTTATCACTTTAGAATCAATGACCCCATCATTAGTGACATTCTTGTTTCAAGACCAAAATTTACCTTTTTCATTATTTGGCTTTGGGGTTTCTTTGTATACTTTAACTAGTCCCTTTGCGACAAGAAACTTTTCAATAATGAAACATTTCTCCATGATTTCCTCAAAGGTTGTGCAACATTGGATTTGAAGACCACTCATCAATTTTGCATTGAGTTTTTCTAGAAATATGGGGACTAGTTGTTTCCCTAGGATGTGGCGAGGACACTTGCTAGGCATACTTCACCATCTTTGGTAAAATGAGGTAAGTGACTCCCCGTCTTGTTTAGTGATGCATAATTTTGCAAGGGTCACATCACTTTCAATGTTAAAGGAAAAGTGATTAATGAATTTATTAGCCAAGTCACCCCATGTTCTAATCCCTGGAGGAAGGTGTGTGAACCAATCAAGGGCTGACCCCATGAGACTTCATGGGAATAGTCTCATCAAATAGGTAGGATCATATGTGATTTCCATACATTTCGTATTAAATTCTCGTATGTGTTCCACTAGATCTCCTTTCCCTTTATATTTAGGTAAACTTGGTGTTGTGAAGTGAGGGGGAAAGGGTGGCATATATAGATTTCTATTGAATGGATGGGGGAAAAATCCCTCCATGGAATAGGTTTTCTTGTTGGTGCGGAATTGCATGTTTGTCAAATTTGTTGTTGTATGGCTTGTATTTGTTACATCAAAGTGTCTGCAAGAGATGGTGTTGTTTTCATTTGATTTTGCATTATGGTGTTGGTGTTGAGATCATATGTTGGATTTGGATTTAGATTGGCATTTTGTGGCATGGTACCTTGGTTACCTTGTGTAAATTTTTTATTGGTGTTGGTTTGGTTTGGAGTGAAATTTGTATTTGGATTCATCCCAAAAGTCATGTTTGTATTTGGTATGTGTTTTGAAATTGTGGTGTGGGACCTTGATTTGAACCTTGAATTTGAAATGTTGGATCTTGATTTGTATTTTAGAGTGGTGGTGTAAGTCCTTGATTAGTATTTGAAAATATAGGTCCTTGATTGGCATTTTGGAATGAGGGGGTGGGTCCTTGATTGGTGTTTAAAAATGTAGGTCCTTGGTTGATGTTTGGAAATGTAGGTCCTTGGTTGGTATATTTTTTTGGCACCCTTCGTGGGACAATATGAATTCTCCTATATTTGTTTGGTTTATTTTGGCTTGATGGGAGAGTGTTTTGAAATTGAAATGTAGGACCTTGATTCAGGTTTTGAAGTGTAGGTGTGGGACCTTGAGATGCAGGACCTTGTTTCATTTTTTGAAATATAGGTATAGGACCTTGGTTGGTGTGTTGAAATATAGGTGTGGGACCTTGAGATGTAGGACCTTGGTTTGTATTTTGAAAAAAAGAGGATTTGTAAAGGTCTTACCCATGGAATTTGATGAGCTACCAATGCAAAATTTTGTCCTTGTGTTGTTGCATGAGTTCTCTTGTTTCCAAATGTGGAGATATTAGGGAAATGTGTGGTAGTGGTTTCCATGTGTGTTGTTGTCCCAAGTGTTAATGTAGTAGAAATTTATTGTGAAGATGGCATCCCTAATGCAAATGGGTTTTGAGTAGCTCCTTCCACAATTGTGGAGACATCAAAGCCTTGAGGAAGTTTAGCACCCTTTTTGGCTAGTGCATAAAAGTAACTATTAGGATCAACACCAACGAGCTCATCAACAATGCACAGAATCCTTAGATATTGGTAAGCTCTTTCAATCTATTTGGGAGTCAATTTCTTGTTGAATTCATCTAAGCCTAGATTGCCAAATGTGTCGATTGGGTCTCTTTATGGTGTTTCTCTTTGTGGTATACATTGATTTGAATTTGATCCAAAGTTGGTGTCATGATGTGGACTAGAAAAGGGGTTGTTTGAAGAATCCATTCCCTTTATTTTAGTTCATGACCTTGTTTCAACCATGTAATTAAACTTGCAAGTTTGGAAGGTAATGCAAGGTGATATGAAACTAAACTATATTTTTTTTGTGATTTTTTTGGGTATAAGGATGCAAGGTGACCATGCAAGGGTAATGATGATCTTAAGATCAAATGACGAGACTAAACGGAGCTAAATGAAACTAAAAGATGTCAAATGATACCAAAGGGAGACTAATATATGATCAAAGATGATGATATGGAGGTTAGGTAATGCTAAATCAATGACCAAAGGCTATGATGTAACTAAGTCTAAGATGAGGTTAAGCTATGTTTTTATAATTTTTTGGACATATAAGGATGATAATGCAATCTAAGTCCAAGACCAAGGAAGAATAGGATGATAATGATGTTATGATATGGGATGAAGCTAAAATGATACTAAGGATTTGGACCTCAAGATTTAAGAAAAAGGATGATAACCAAGCTATTGTAGATCCGATATAACAAATCCAATTGTTGTTGACCTTTGTGATGACCAAGATTTTGGGAAAGGTTGACAAGATGATTCTAAACTAAGACATAAGTTTGAGACCCAAATTTTTGACCAAGACGACAATGACAAAGATTGATAATTGAAAAAGTGTAAAGGCCAATGAAAAATTGAATAGGTAACCATGGATTGTCCAAAGGATTGATAAAATTCCTATATCTAAAATATAGAAGGTATATGGAACCTAAAACCTAGGATTAATTATGCAAGGAAAAGTTGACCTAAAGTGTTATGCAAACCTAAATGAGGATGATGGACTGGACTAGAAGAACTCTGCAAGTCCAAGGTTTAGATAACAATATCTCTACCAAGATGAATTGGATTAGTTTTGGACTAGGATTTTGTGAAATTGTGGTAATTAAGCAATTGTGGCTCTATTTATATCAAATGCATCATTTTAGTTACTGGTTTCTAATGAGTAGTTATAGTGAACTATAGTAGAATTTATGGCTCTGTTTTAAGCGGTTGTGATGCAAGGTATCAATTGTGGTTCTTTGGTGAGCATTTATGACACATAATGTAGTTGTAGGCCTGTTTTGATAAGTTGCAGTTAATAGAGAGTTTGTTTTGCAAATTGATGGTTTTTTGATTGATTTTTTACTGGTTTTGGTAGGATTTTGTGAGATTGTCTTTGGAAAACACAAAAAACAATTAGCAAACACTTACATTTTGGTTTGATTTGAGTGTGAAAATGTATAGTATGTAAAAAAAGACACTCATAGACAATGCACAACCTAGGCTGGAAAAGATACTACCTACTGAGTCCCTACTTGGATTCCTCCAAACACTTAAAAAAAGTAGACAACTAGAGATCTTGGTGGCATTGGCTCCCCCTTACACGAGACAGGCCCACCAAAATCTCTTACCCCCTAAGATCTGAAAACCTTAAGGGATTTCTTGTCTCTACAATGAATAGTGGAATGTAGGGCGACTTCATATCGCTCTTGCATTAGCAAGTAAAAGGGTTTTTGGCCTCTAAAATAATTGGTTCTTAATTTATGTTTCAGGGACATATTGGTTCCTATACATTCGACAAGATTAACTCAACTAAGAGGCCTCCCAATCCATTCCTAAGAAAGGATTTTAACGTATCATGCAGATACTAGGGGTGACACTTGTCGGTATAGGACATCCTCACCAGGTGATCAAAGACTTTCCCAACAATCACAATAATTTCTATAGTAGACTGAAATAGAGTGTGGCTTGGATCATTCCCTCTCACAAGACGGGAGGCAGGCCCTCTAAAGGTAACAAAAGCAAGAAAGTATGTTGTTTTTGATCTCCCAAATCACACAAAGCACAAGGAGAGAGCATACACAACACCTTTTTCTTGCACTTGCATCATGGGGTTCATTTTAAAAAGAAAAATCCCAAATCCAAATGTGTGGGTGGTTGTACAAAATGCCAAAGGAATGCTTTTGATTCTCAAGATTTCCAAATGACGCCAAAGAAGAGCATACACATCCAAAGACAAGATGTAAACCACAAGACAACGCAAGCACTAGTTAATTTTAACCTTGCTTATGATGTCAAAGCAAACACTTGAGTTCTTTTAAAACCAATGACGTGTGATACAAGTTAATTTTAATTCCCATGGGTGAATGTATGCACTTTTTTGTTCATTTTAACCTTCATGTAATGCATGTTCATTTTAACCTTTATCAATGTAATGCAAGTTTGTAGTTGTAGACAATCAAAGTAAAATTGATTAACTTAAAGAAGAACAAGATGAGCTCAATTGTTTCTAAAGAAGCAATTTTAACTCAACAAAACCAACACTACATGCTAAAAATAGATGATTAGAAAACCAAAAAAAATCCTACCCTAAAGAAAACCCAAAAGGAAAAACACAAATAAAACTCAAAACAAAAAAAAATATACCTAAACAGGTAGTTGCGTCATTCAGGATCACAGTTTCAGCTTTGTAGTGTGGCTCGGGAAATAATAGTTGCATCATATCACATGCGGTTCAGGAGTTTTTTAGTTGCGTCACAATTTCAAATCTTGAAATCCCGCCTTCAGTTGCATCATTGCCCGTCACAACTACGTCATTTTTTCAAATTTCAAGATCCCACCTTCAGTTGTGTCGCAGTTCTTCACAGTTGCAGTTCACGACCTGTTACACAACAAAAACAAAAAAAAAGACAGGTTTTTCTACAAATTTTGTCCATTTCACATCGGGTTCACCAATGTAAGATAGGCAATCAAATAGCAAAGATTAAAGTGACAACCATTGCACTAATCTAAACTAAAAATCCAATCCAAACAAAGAAAAACAATCAAATATGATGAATGAAATGAAAGCAACAAAACAGTAAACTCCCCATGTTTGAAGTTGAATAACCTCCTTTGTCTCTCCTCAAACAACCTTTGCAAGTTTCCCTTAGATCGTTGTATGTGTATGCAAGTACCTGCAAACAATAAGCATGAAAGTTGGAGATATGTGGTTGTTAAATCAAAAATAGAGGAGACAAGCTTCTTTTATAGAAAGCCATTTGAATGGACGGACGAGATCGAGCTTCTAGAAAGATTCTCAAATCAATGGTTGAGGAGGCATGCACCACAGAGTAGTGGGCTAGGGACGGCTATGAAATGGATGGTCAAGATCAAAAGGAGACCAAAGACAATCAATGGTTGAGATTAAAAAATGAGAGAGTGGAGGGATAATGGAGGAATTAAATAATAAATTTATTTAATTCATGAGAGAGGAATCTTTGACCAAGTGGAGGATAAATTATTTATTTGAGGAAGAATGAGAAAATGGGGATTTAATTAAAATGGATATGTAACCAATTTATTAAATAAGGGAAAATTGAAAAGAATAATTAAATAATTAGTTTAGATTAATTATTCAATAGGGGAGAAATGATAAAAGATAATTAAATAATTTTAATAATTATTTAACCATAGAAGAAATAAAGAAGGCTAATGAATAGATAAATAATTATAAATAATTATTTAACTATAGAAACATGGCATAGAATTAATAATTAAATGAATAATAATTCATTTAATTATAGGGAGAAAGAAAATGTTAGTGAGACAATTAAAAAGATAATTTATTTAATTGATCAAAGGGGAATAAAGAAATGAATTAATTTTGATGCTCAAATGGTGTGATGATTTAAAGGAGGTGTTGGTGTGATGGTGTGATGCACTTTTCCCTTATGTTTTGGGCGTACTTTTATTCAAGTGTTATAAATGTAATAATTACCTAGCAAGTGGCATAATCTTCCATGAAATTAGCTCATGACATTCTATACCTAGATCCCCTCATCACTAATCTCTAGATTTTGATTTCTTGATCCCTAAACCTATTAGCCTTCACTTTAGATCATATTCGTTATTGTGGACTTGACCTAGGTCACTTCCATAGTTATAATTTGAAACCCAAAATTTGAAAATTCAAAATTCAAATTAACACATCACCAACAAATTTTTTCTAAGGGGTATCCATTCCACCTTGGCTCGAGGCACGATGCCAACCTCATCCTTTATGATATTGGACCCTTGCACTCAACAAGACTTGATCCTTGGTGGGCTTATTAAGAACCATTCAACTTCACCAACAAATCAAGGGCTCAACCAACTTTTTCACTAGCATTTATGAATTGATTTAGAGTGCATTTTGTTGACTTGTGTGTTTAGTTGTCATATTTAAAGACATTCATTCATTCATTTGAAGATATACATGGGAGATCACCTAAGACTTATGGAACAACTTGCAATAACACATTTATGAGAGTAACATACCATTACATTAGTACACATCATCCTAGATCCATTGTGTATCATTTTTTATGATAAACTTTATTATCTTCAAACCTTTCATTCAAAAACATAAAGTTGGTATTAAGAAAACTTATCCCTTATAATTTAATAAATTCTATAACTATACTTAAGAATTATGTAACTATTTTTAGACCAATTTGAATCTCAAATTTTATTTACCATTATATGGCATTCCCAAATTTATAAAATTTATTAAAATTTAAAAAAAAAAAAACATTTTATATTCTTAAAAAAATATTCTAGACGAAGTTTATAATTTAATCAATTAGTGTGAAGTTAACTAGAATTTTATTAAATTGAAAGCAAATAGAATTTATATGGAAGCACTCCTTATTAAGATACAAGATGGAATTATTTGAGACACTAAAGTTTATATATATAAAAAATAAGTTTTTTAGTTAATTTTTATAAAATATTTTTAAAAGATAAAATATAAAGAAATATTTTTTATTTAAATTATTGTTTAGAGTTTTTTCAACTTTAGAAATCTAAGAAGAATTTTAATAATTTAATTATATGATTTAATAAGTATTATAATTCAAAAAATATAAGATTTATTTACATAATATTATTTTTTATTAATTTTCATAAAATTAAACATATATTTATAAGAAAATTAAATCTTTAGTTTTAATATAAAAAAATATATTATTATTTTTTAATTATTTTGATTAATTAATATTAATTCTAATTAACGAGATTATTCATATATTTATAATATATTAATAAAAATCAAATAATAAATCATTATTTATCATACATATATGATTTTTTTTATTTTTATCGTTTTAGTTCTGAAAAAAAAAAAACATAGTAAAAATCAAAAGTAATCACATAAGATTGTTTTTTGACTATATAAATTCTGATTCAAAATATCCATAAAAAACAGAGTCAAAATCAAAAGTAATCATATATATACTACATGAGTGTCCTGACACCAACAGTGAAATAAAAATCTATGTGAAGGAAAAATTCAGGACTGCCATGTGGTCAAATCAGATCGGACGAAAAAAAGCATATTACATCAAAGAGTTTAACCCAGCTAAGGAACATGGTGAAAAACCATATTTAGGTGCAACTATTAAAGGGAAAGCGAGGCTATTAATTGCTCAATTGAGAACGGGGTCCCACCATCTTAGATGTGAGACTGGTAGGTGGAAGACTCCTAAGGAAACTTGGGAAGAAAGAACGTGCTTATTTTGTAATAAGGGAGTGGTGGAAACGGAGTGGCACTTCGTCATGGAATGCACAGCGTACGAAAATATCCGTAATCAGTACTCAAGTATTTCAGATGTGGGCAATATGCAGCAGTTATTTGAGGAGGATAAGATAAATCAGACGGCTAGCCTCCTAGTCAAAATTAATAGCAGGAGATCTGATCTGGAGAAGAGTCTGGAGACAAACTAAGTTGTTGAGTGTCTCGGTCCCATAGGCTGTTTAGTCTCGTGGACGTCATTAAAATCTTTCATTCATTCATTCATAGACTGAAAATTTCATATCAGTTATATATAAATAATTATTGAATAGAAGAGAAGTTTATCATTGAAATATAACAGGCGAGACGCTTCCTCTATAATTTTTTTCTGAAATAACAGAAAACAAAAGGATGAAGAAGCTTTAAAATCTTAATAAATTGTTGTTACATCAGAGATGAGGGAGTGGAAAGGGGAACTGAGAGTTAACAGTGGTTGCAGGAGAGGGAGATCCAAACACCATCTCAATAAGATCAATCTCTCTCTTTCCATGCTTTGAATCCTCCATGTTGTTGTGCACATTCACGAATTCATCAAACATCAGATTTTCATCGTCTCCAGTGGGAGCACCATCCAACAGAAAAGACAAATTAATGGTGCTGGTGCTGGTGCTGGTGCTGTTGTTAAGAGGAGAAGAGGGGAAAGAAACATGGCGAAACAAGTGCTGGTGGTGAGAAGAGGAGATGGAATCAGATATGATAGGCACATTGCTGTTGGTGGTGCAGTCATTATGAGTGGAGCAGAAATTGTCATCCTTGTCCTTATCTGTCTGTTGGGGATTCAAACTCTTAATATACTCCTCTAAAATGGAGCTTCTCTCATGGGTGGCATCAAGAGCTCTTCTGGAGCGGCGGCGCCCAGACTGCCTCCTCTTGGTGGCGTTCCAGTGGTTTTTTATTGCATTCTCTGTTCTTCCAGGAAGCCTTTTTGCAATCTCAGCCCACTTGTTTCCCAAGTCTGCATGAGCCCTCACAATCAATCTTTCCTCCTCTTCTGTCCATACATCTCTCTGTGGAAAACCAGAACACAACCCAAAATCAGAATTCATTCATAAACCAAAGGAAAAATGGTGGAGATCATAAGACAATGAATCCATTACTTCTTTCAATTGATGGGTAGCTGAGGGATAAAATAGCAAGGAAAGGGAAATGTGGGAAATTGGCAATAACCTTAATATCAGGGCGTAAATGGTTGTGCCATCTTTCTCTGCACTGCTTTCCCACACGACCAGTCAGCATTTGTGCTACCTGAGACCATTTTCGCAGGCCATACTCTTCAACCAAATTTACCAGCAACCTGCACCACCATTTTATTAAAAAATTTGAAAAGCCCAAAACTTTGTATGTGCAGAAAACAAGACAAAAGAATCATACCAATACCTGTCTTCCTCTGCAGTCCACTGGCCCTTTATCACATTATGCCTTTTTTGTCCTCTGCTGGAGCGCTTCACAACCCGTTTAGCATTCTGACTGATCCCACCTCGAATCTCATCTTGACCGCCATAGTTTCGCCTGCAGGAAAGCTCTTGGTATGAAACACCTGGAACAGCATTGATTGGGGAAGCATGCTTCTGGTTCTGTTCAAGCTGGTAATCCAAAATCTGGGACCTCATATCAGGTGACAACACCAGAGGATTCTCATGGTGGTAAGTGTGTGCACCCACTAAAGCATTTCCCAAATGCCCAGCTTGTGTAGAAGCAGATGTAAGCATATGATCTGGTTGGCCCATTTCTGTGCCACGCCCATGCATGTCCAGACCATAGGCTGCAAACTTATCAGCCAAAGATATTTTCCCTGGCTTTAACACTCCTCTGGTGGGGCCTTTCAAGGATACCCTTGTCAGATTCAGTGTCGAGCTTTCCTTCTGGTATTGGTATGACACAGAAGAAAACCCCCCTGCACTTGTTTCTGTCACTTCTTCAACTGCATTCTGTGCCTCGAGAAGAATATGGCCATTCATTTCTACATCAAAAAGTTCAGCAACAATATGAATTCACTCTGTAATTTATCAACTAGTCTGTTTTCTGCAGCCTTACAACTGAATGTTCCTAATATCATAGCTAAGGGCGAAAACAAAACTGACATCATACTGAGGAAAATAGTTGGGCAGTTTCCCGTTCTTGGCATAGAGACTTGAAGCTGAGATCGTACTGGTGAAACTTGGACACATTCTTGAGCTTTCTCAGGTTCCTGTAGAACAGAGTAGCTGGTGGATACTGGTAAAAAATACCGAAGTCGAGGACGGATTCAAAGATAGTCTTTTGCGGATATCCTTCAATGAGCTTGATGGAATTCGTTCTCTTTGCAACTTCTCATGGTGCAACCAGCAACGATTCCATCAAGCGCATTGAAGGATATCCGCAAAAGACCATCTTTGAATCCGTTTATGAATCCGGCTTCGACTTCGGTATTTATTACCAGTATACTCCAGCTACTCTGTTCTACAGAAACCTGAGAAAGCTCAACTATGTGTCCAAGATTCGCCAGTACGATCTCAGCATCAATTTTAATTGAGAACATGCATGAAAACAATAACTTAGTATACAGAAGAACTCACAAGAAATGGGCGTGGGATAGAACTCTACCTGACATGCAGAGTCCAAGCAATGATAGATCCGATGCCTCAATCACTTTTGTCTCCTTGCTTACACCTTCCTTAAAATGAATACCCAATTCGAGAACCTGCCACCCACGGCTCTGTGTCTCGATCTGATCAAATGCAATCTATAAATTTGATACTTTTCTAGAATGGGTTCTTCTGTATATGGATTGAAAACCAGAAGACTAGAAAAAACTGGAACTAGGACTGGTTTATCATATTGATCTGCTGGAAGTGTTCATGCTTTGGAAGAGAATGAATTGTTCAGTAATGTAGCAAAACTTGTGTAATTCAAAAGGAAGAGCAGAAGCTCTAATCTGCAATGAAGTAGATAAATTTTCATGTCCATTATTGATTGTTTTCAGCCGTAGATGATAAGAAGATCCGACGGTGGAGGGCTGCTGGTCATTGTGACTTTTCGCCTTCCATCGTAGAATTTCTAATAATTATTTTTATAAATTTAGTTAAAAATAGCATAAACGGGAATCCACGTTTCTTCCTCTACTTTGTCCTATTCTGCATTGCTCACCTCCCATTAATTGCCCTGAACATTCCATTCTCAATTACTATTATTGTCATTCTCCTCAATTACTATTATTGTTAATTAATAAAAAAAAGTGTTTTAAATAATTTTGATTTAGTTTTTATTAATTTTTATGAACTCTAATTTTTTTTTTAGCTTGGGTAAACTTAATTAGATATAAAGGCTTGGGTTGTTAATGCGTGGATAAATGTAAAGTGATGTTTATATAATTTCAAAAAAAAAAAATCATCCTTTTTTTATAAATAGGTCTTTAATTAAATATATTCAAACATAAATCTAATTTGACACTAGATCCTTAATTAAATACATTCAAACAAAAAAATATTTAAATTTAAATAAAATGTAATTTTATTAAAAATAATAGAAATAAATCTTAAATAAACAAAAAAAATTACTTTTTTTAAGACTACAAGGGTACCACGAGGACGGGGAGACTAGACCTCGTGACATCTTGCCTGCAACAATAGGATGCTTTAGCCAATCAAGCTACGCCCCCACCCCTTTTTAAAAATATTTTAAAATTTTAGTTTTTATTAAATTATATCTAATTAAATTATTAAAAATTACATAAATTTATTAAATAATTTTGTTCTAGTTTTATTGTTTTTTATGGACACTATTTTTTTAGTTGGGGGAAATATAACTAATTGCCTAAATTGGGCTTTAAATGGTGGTGAGTAAATGCAAAGCCATCTTTAAATAGTTTTATGGAATTCATGAATTTCTTATTTATTCTAAAAATTTCAAAACATACATTAAAACAATAACCTTAAATACTAGACCCTTAATAAAATAAATTCAAATAGAAATTTATTTAAATTGAATATAATATCTAATTTCATTAAAATTTAGCAGAAATTAATTTTATCTAAAAATTACAATTCTTTCCTCATAGCTGGGGTGGTGGGTGGTTGGGTCTAGTTGTATCATTTTTTGATAGGGAGGGTTGGGTCAATTGAAAATCTGCGTGGCATGTAGGCCTGGATTGTAAATCTTTCTTTTTTCTACAAATCAATGAAATCGCTATTTACCTATCCAAAAAAAAAAATTACAATTCTTTGAAATAATAATTAAATCACATTTAATTAAATTATTAAAAAATACATAATTTTTTTTTTTTTTTTTTAACGAGGGGAATCGGTGCAGACCCCATATAACCCCCCACCGCCGGTAAACTTTTTACCGTCAGTCTGGCGGGACACACCAACCGGTACCACGGGAGCGCCGGAGAGTCGAACCCATGGTGGGCGCCCTGCTACAGGGAACACCTTAGCCAACTGAGCTAGGACCGGCGCCCCAAAAAAAAAATACATAAATTTATTAAATAAATTTGTTCTTAGTTTATTAATTTTTATCAACTTTATTTTTTAGCTCTAACATATATGATTGAGTACAAAGCCTTATTTATTGATAAGTAGGAGGTATTTTCCACAACATGTCAAATTGTGATATTGCTATCAAGATTCAACCGTTGAAAATAGCAATATCACAACCTTATTTATTTTTAAGATTTCCTTGCATTGCTCATATCAGAGCCTTAATTAAATATATTCAAACAAAAATATATTTAGATTTTTTTAAAATAATAGAAATTAATCTTATATACACATTTTTAATAGTTAATAAATCATATTATTAAAAATTGGATAAGTTCATTAAATAATTTTGTTCTTAGTTTATTAATTTTTATAACTCTATTTTTTAGCTAGAGAAAATATAATTAAGTATAAAGCCTTATTATTCTCAAGATTTCAAAAAATATATTTATGAGGCCTTCCATCCCCCATGGTAGACACACAATTAAATATATTCAAAGGGGGCAACCCCGCTAGCCGAATGGTTGGTATGGTCGTGCTAAGGCTTTGGGTTTGTCCCATGTAGGTCCAAGGTTTGACTCACACCGGCCGGATTAAAGTGGCGACCTTCCAGTGGAAAAAAAAGTAAGCCCAGGGCAAAAAAAATAGAAATTAATCTTATATACATATTTTTTTATAATTCTTAAAAAAACTATTAAATCATATTATTAAAAATTGCATAAATTCATTAAATAATTTCATTTTGGTTTATTAATTTTTATCAAACTCTAATTTTTTAACTAGGCCAAATATAATTAAGTACAAAGTCTTATTTATTCTCAAAATTTCAAAAAATATAGTGAAATAAAAAATTAGGAGTCCATGCATCCCCCATAGTAGACCCTTAATTAAATATATTCAAACATAAATATATTTAAATTTAACATAATATTTAATTTTATTAAAAATAATAGAAATTAAAGTTATATACATATTTTTTTTTTTTTTAGGCAACACGCCCTCCGGTACCACGGGACGGGGGAGACTAGAACTCGTGACCAGCCTCCCATATAACCCCCCACCGCCGGTAAACTTTTTACCGTGACCGGTAGTGCTGGCGGGAGACACCAACTGGTACCACCGGAGCGCCGGAGAGTCGAACCCATGGTGGGCGCCCTGCGATAGGGAACACCTTAACCAACTGAGTTGGGACCGGCGCCCCATTATATACATATTTTTTATAATTCTCTAAAAAAATTAATTAAATCATATTGTTAAAAATTACATTTAAATTCACTAAATAGTTTTATTTTTATTTTATTAATTTTTATCAATTATGTTTTTTAGCAAGAGCAAGTATAATTAAGTACGAAGCCCTCTTTATTCTCAGTATTTTAAATATATATATATTCAAATAAAAAATTAGGATGCCTTGCGCCCCCAAGCCACCACACTAAACCCTTAATTAAATATATTCAAACAAAAATATATTTAAATTTAACATAATATTTAATTTTATTAAAAATATTAGAAATTAATCTTATATACATATTTTTTATAATTCTTAAAAAAAATATTTAATCATATTATTAAAAATTACATAAATTTATTAAATAATTTTGTTATGGTTTTATTAATTTTTATCAACTTTTAAGTATAAAGTCTTATTTATTCTCTATATTTTAAAAAATATATTCAAATAAAAAATTAGGAGGCCTTACATCCCCATAGAAGACCCTTAATTAAATATTTTCAAACAAAAATGGAACTAAGAGGTCTCAAATGTTGACACAAACCCTTAATTAAATATATTCAAAAAATATATATTTAAATTTAACATAATATTTAATTTTATTAAAAATAATATAGATTAACCTTATATACATTTTTTTTTATAATTCTTTTAAAATATTTTTTTATTAAGTTATATTATTAAAAATTGCATAAATTTATTAAATAATTTTGCCATAATTTTATAATTTTTATTGATTTTATTTTTTAGTTGAACTTTTAATGGTAGTGAGTAAATGTAAAGTGATTTAAATAGTTTTATGGAATCCAATGATTTCTTATCTATTCTAAAAATTTCAAAAAATACATTGAAACACTTAACGTCCTCAACACCAAACCCTTAATTAAAAATGTTAAAATAGAAACCTATTTAAATTGAATCTAATATTTAATTTTATTAAAAATAGTAAAAAATAATCATATATAAATAAATATTTATAATTATTTCAATAAATATTAAATGATGTTTACTTAAATTATTAAAAACTACATAAATTTATTAAATAATTTTGTTTTGGTTTTATTAATTTTTATAACCTCTATTTTTTAGCTAGAGCAAATATAATTAAGTACAAAGGCTTAGGCTTTTAATAGCTTGGAATAAATGTGCATTGCCATAGAAGCTTGATAATAAGTCTAGGATTGTATAGATAGATCTCGCCATTCATGATGAGATACTTCTATATTGCAACCACCTCCTATAGGTCTTTCATCTTCATTTCAATGCTCCTCACAAATTGCTAATACAAGCCCATGAAACTCAAGCCCTGTCACTAGGAGAGAGGAGATTCTCTCCACAATGGCAGTATCAACTACATTGTCCAAGCTACCTCTAAATTTGTCTCATACGAACTACTTCCCTCAAGCTCCATTGAGATCCTTGTCTACCATCAACATGAGCAAATTCTCCATGAATATAGAAGATATTTTAGAATTTACCTTGTATTTAGTAGCCCCTTCAATGAAATATTTCCCTACGATTTCCATAATTGCTTTCAAAAATTCTTCCTAAGGATAAAAGAATACATTATACATTTTTGTTGCCAAGATTTCACCCATGTACGTCATTTTTCTCACAATAGAATTTAGTTGTAGAGTAGGTTTCATGACATAAAGTAGCACAAATGAGAGTATTGATGTATATGTGTTGAGAGAGTTTCATCATTTGCATACAATGAGAGTCATGCGAGCAAGAATGAGTGGAATGTACTCTCATCTTAATCACTCATGATTCATCCATTATTATTTTTATGCTCAATTTTATTTATTTTTGGAATCAAAATCATTACATAGTAGAGTGTGAAGATCCAACTTCCTTGAAATATATCCATCAATCACTAAGTGATGCAGGGGCATCGCCATTTTGTTTTGCAAATTTTGGTTTCTTTTCGTTTTCCTTCTCTTGTTGACAAGTGGAGGCATATGAGGGGCAACAAACTACTTGCTTGGCTTTCCTATTGAGCCTTCTTTGTTTATGATTGAATGAAAAGGTCAATTATAAGCATCACCCCATTTTTGTGTGTGTGAGTGGTTGCCAGGAAAAAGGATAGTTATTGGAAAAAGAAGGCTGAGCAATTGAAATTTTCTGACATTGGGAGGTTCCACCTACGAAAGGGAGAGGAATGGGTTTGTGAGAGGCTGATCAGGTCTGCCAAAAGAAACAAACACACATAATATGAAAGCAACAATAGTTATGTGATAGAATGGGGTGATCCCACAATACTGTTTTACAATTTTTGGCCAAATTGGACATTGAAATAGTTTTTTCTAACTAAATCTTCACTTTTAGGCACCTATAGCGGCTAAACTGTGAATAATTTGAAGATGATGCAAACTAGTGATTTGTCACATTTTGTTTGTAGATTATAAATATATTTTTTTCAATTTTTTTGGAGTCAGATTGCACTTCTTTTTCGATCTCCTTCAAAAACTAGTTTTTTTAGTAAACAACATTTTTAAGGAGTGACACTCACTGTATAATGCATAAATTTTTTTCCATGAAGGATAAAATTCTATTGTTTTGAATTAAGATTTGTAACTACGATATCTAGTGCTTCCAATTGGTTGGATAGTGTTTTATTATTATTTTTTTCCTTAATCAATTTTCAAAGTCAAACCAATTACAATTCAGACATAGGCAGATCGTATAAGGCATACATTTTTTGTATGTATCAAAATTCAATTTTTTTTGTTGGATCAAGGACTTCAATATCTGGTGCACTCATATTTTTTAAAATTTATTTTTGATAATCTGCTATTTTTCCACATGTGCAGAACAAAGAGCTTGATTTTCGGTGAAAAACCTATGTTTAATAAAACTAAAAAAACAAATAAATAATAAAACTGAAACATATTAAAATTATATTTGTTGGATAGCTCGTTCTGAGGACTTCCATCATCCAATTGGGTCGATGACGTCTCCTCCATTTTCATCATCAACTTGAGCTTCGAAACAAAAAATTCTGGACTTTTTTGGTGCCAGAGGGTGAGAAGATGGGAAAAGGGGGGTTTAGGCGAACCAAGGGGGGTTCACTCGAACCATGGTTCATTCGAACCCCCTTTCAAAAAATGTTTTCTTTGTGTTTTTTGTCGAGAATGGTGGGACCTTTCATTTAATTGGTTCACTCGAACCAGGGTTCATTTGAACCCTTTTTTGGTTTCCTCGAACCAAAGGGGTCATTTGAACCCCAAAAACCATTTTTTTTTGTATGGGGTCATTTTTTGCAATTTTTCCTTCCTCACTCGAATTGCAAACCACTTTTGTGGGTTTACCCAACGAGTGTCAGCAAAGTGAGCCAATTCTTTTAAGAAGCGATGTAACTCATTCTTGTCTTGCGTGCAATGACCTGTAGTGTTGTTTCACTATATTTAACCATAGGTTTTGTTGTTGCTTCATTGAATGAGAATTAAAACTTGTCTATTTTTGTTTATCTTCTTGGTCACCCTGTAGTTGATGTATGGTTTCTTGAATAAGGAAATATTTCTTTGTAGCTTTGATGCACGTTCTTTGAAATAAAGAATTTTTTGTGAATGGTTTAGTCGTCCATGCTTATGTTCGGCCAAATTGATTGGAGTTTCCTTTTGCAAGCGATTCCTTGGTTGTTTAGTAAATTGTGATAACTTCTTGTCACCTGCTACAACATATTCTCTATAATCAAACAATTTTCCATTGTAGTTTTGGTATCAAAGTTGAAAGAAATTGGGAGTTGGTAAGTGGGAAGAATGCCACCAAGAATGAGATGAGGAGGTGCTTGAGGTGGTGGTTGAAGAGGCCATGAAGAAGGAATTTTGGAAATGTTGCAGAACCTGATAGCTAGAATAGATGTAGTGGAATAGGCACAACGAAGGGGAGTAGGGGTTCATGATGTCAATGAAATTTAGGAAGAAGAGCAACCACAAGCTGAAGATGAAGCTCAAGAAGAACCAAAAGGAGTGGAAGAAAGATTGATCAGAGTCGTTATGAATTTGGGAGCCAAACCAAGAATTGAGGTTCCTATGAATTCTGGAAGCTTGAATGAGGAAGAGCTTATTGATTGGATCAATGATTTGGACAAATAATTTGAATATGAAGGAGTTGCAAAAGAAAGAAAGGCTAAGTTTTCCTGTACAAGACTTAAAGTCCACACTACAATGTGGTGGGATTTTGTGCAGTCGAAAAGACAAAAGAAAAACAAAGAAAATATCACCTCCTGGGATCGAATGGTTGCCAAATTAAAGACAAAGTTCCTTTCAAAAGATTGCAGAATCTCAAGAAAAAGGATATGTCGGTCAAAGAATATACAAAAGAATTCTACAAATTGGTGATTCAGTCAGGCCACAATGAAGAGGATATGAAAAAGGTGGCAAGGTATCTAAATAGATTGAAATAAAGTTTGCAAGATGAGTTAAGTTTAGTGTCTCTGAGAACTCTTGAGGAATCCTACCAATTTTCCATTAAGGCAAAAGAGAAGCTCATGAGGAAGCAAAATTAGCAAGGAAGAAATAGAGGAAGATGCTTTAGAGGAGGAGGACCATAGGCTAGTAGGGGACAACAAAATCATCAAGATGAAGGGGCTAGTAGTTCTAGACGACCAGCTAATCAGGAAAGAGGAGGCTATCAGAATAAAGGAGGAAGATCGTTTGGAAGAGATGGTTATCAAGGAAGTGGAAGAGGTGGTTATCAAGGAAGAGGAAGAGGATTTGTAGGTAAATATTTCAAATACAATCAATATGTTACCCATAAGAGTTGAGAGTTCCCAGAGTTTGTAAGGGAAGGACACAGAAGGCCAAAAAGGAACACTCAAATTGTGCAAGCAGATCAAGAAAGTGTGGGATCACCTACTCATCCCATGGAGGAACCTGAGACTAGAGAATCTTTTTTGTTCAAGAGAGTGTTGTTGAAGCCACCGAAGGAGAGTAAAGAAATAGAACAAAGATGAGATTTATTCAAGACAAAGTGCAAGGCTAAAGGTACACGTTACAAATTGATTATTGATAGTGGTAGTACAGATAATTTAGTGGATGTAGAAATGGTGGATAAGCTAGGTCTTAAGAAAACTAAACATCCTACACCATATAAATTTTCTTGGCTTCAGAAGGGGCATCAGTTGTTGGTAGATGAACAGGCATTAGTAAAATTTTAGATTAGTAGTTATAAGGATGTAGTGTGATTTGTGATATCATGCCCATGGATGTGTGCCATGTATTGCTTGGTAGACCTTGGTAGTTTGATAAAAAAGTTGTACATGATGGAAGGAGTAACACCTATACCTTTGAGAAGGATGGAATCAAGCATAATTTGTTTCCTATGTGTGAGCAAGAAGAGGATAGTAGTGGTAGTAGCAACACCAAGATAATGTTGGTGAGTGGAAAAGAGTTCTTGCATAGCATGAAGAAAGAAGAAAGGGGAACTGCTTTGGTGCTCAAACCCAAGGAGTTTCTCACCTCTAAAAAATTGGAAGAATTTCCTAAGGAGGTACAAGATATATTGGAGGAACATAAGGATATTGTTGCGGTTGATTTTCCTAATGATTTTCCTCCTATGTGTAGCATTAGTCATCACATGGATTTGATTCCAGGGGGTAGCCTTCCAAATAAGGCTACATACAAATTGACTCCCTAAGAGAATGATGAGATTAGAAAGAAAGTTTCAAGGAATTACTTCAAAAGGGGTTGATAAGAGAGAGTCGTAGTCCTTGTGCAATTCCTACAGTCTTAGTGTTAGAGAAGTAAAATGAATGGAGAATCTACATAGACTCTGAGGCCATTAATAAGATAACTATTAGATATAGGTTTCTAATTCTTAGAATAGATGATTTGATGGATTTCTTGGGTGGTGCTCAGTATGTTTTGAAGATAGATATAAAAAGTGGTTATCATCATATTTAGATTAGACCTAGAGATGAGTGGAAGACATCATTTAAAATAAATGATGGATTCTATGAATGACTAGTTATGTCCTTTGGGCTCATGAATGCACCTAGTACTTTTATGAGGCTCATGAATGAAGTCTTAAAACCTTTTCTAGGGAAGTTTGTTATTGTGTATCTTGATGACATCTTGGTGTTTATTAGACCTCTAAATAAGAGCATCTACAACATTTGAGGATGGTGATGACGAGGTTGCATGAAGAGAAGTTATAGTTTAATTTGAAGAAGTGTATGTTTATGCAAATCAAATCAAGAATTATTTGGGTTTTGTGGTATCCAGTGAAGGGATAAAAATGGATAAGGATAACGTTCTTGAGCTATTTGATTGGACAACACCAAAGAGTGCACCTGAGGTAAGGAGTTTTCATGGGATTGCTAGCTTTTATAGGAAATTTATTAGAAATTTCAGTCATGTAGTTGCTCCTATACTTGAAACCATAAAGGGATCTAAAAAGTAGTTTATATGGACTCAAGAGGCTGAAAAGAGTTTTAAGTTTCTTAAACATAGATTAATTGAGAAACCTATACTTGCATTGCATATTTCGGTAAAGTATTTCAAGTTGAATGTGATTCTAGTGGCTTGGCAATAGGGGTTGTTCTTAGCCAGGAAGGTAAACCCATGGCTTATTTTAGTGAGAAACTGAATGATGATAAGAAGAAATATTCTACCTATGATCTTGAATTCTATGCATTGGTTCAATCATTAAAGAAGTGGAGGCATTACTTTCTTCCTAAGGAGTTTGTTGTTTACACTAATAACCATGCATTACAGTTCATTAATAGTTAGCATAAATTAAATCAAATACATGCAAAGTGGGTAGAGTATCTTCAAAGTTATAATTTTGTCTTGAAGCATAAGAGTGGGCAAACAAATAAGGTTGTTGATGCATTAAGTAGAAGTTTATTGTTGCATGAAATTCGGGCTAACAGTGTTGGTTTTGATAGTTTGAAGGAGTTGTATGTAGATGATGCAGATTTCAAATATGCTTATGAAGCTTGCAGTAGTCCAATCGGCAAAGATAGGGGTCCTTGGATAGATTATATGCTACAGGAAGGTTTGTTGTTCAAAGATATTCAATTGTGCATACATAGGGGATCAATGTGGGCGAATATTTTGAAAGAGAAGCACAGTGGTAGTCTAGGAGGACACTTTGGACACGATAAAACTTATTTGTAGTTGAGTACACACTATTATTGGCCAAGAATGAGGGTTGATGTCAAGAAGTATGTGGAGAGATGTAGAGTATGCCAACATGCAAAGGGAAGAAGTCAGAATATAGGGTTGTATCAACCATTGCTAGTTCCATCTCGACTGTGGGATTCTGTAAGTATGAATTTTTTTATGGGTTTTCCAAGGACTAAAGAGGCAATGATTTAGTATTTGTAGTTGTAGATATTTTTCCTAAGTTTTTCAAACAAGTGGTTCATTTGCATGGTATTCCATGTATTATAGTGTCAGATAGAGATACAAAGTTTTTGGGGAATTTTTGGAGAACCCTTTGGAAAATTTGGGAACACAACTTAGTTTTAGTTCTGCCTATCACCCCCAAATGAATGGCCAAACTAAGGTGGTGAATAGAATTCTTGGTGAAATTTTGAGGTCCCTTGTTGGAAAAATGCTTGGTAACTGGAATATGGCTTTAGCCTAGGCCGAGTTTGCTTACAATGATTCTCCAAATCAGAGTATAGGTTTTAATTCTTTTTATATAGTTTATGGCATACATCCTAGTGGTATCTTGGAACTCAAAAATCTTGGTGACATGGAGAAAAGAATTGCAGATGGAGAAGATTTCACACAAAGGTTAAGCTGAACATTGAAGGAAGTAATCAACAATACAAATAGTATGCTAATAAGAAACGGAGAGGTTCATTTTCAGTTGGGTGATCTTGCTTTGGCACATCTAAGGAGGGAAATATTTCCTATAGGTGAATACACTAAACTGAAGATGAAGAAATATTTCCTCTAGGCATGGGGATTTCATCGATATTCAATGTGGCAGATTTGTATCCTTACAAAGGTGCTATATATGAACAAACAATAGTGTTAGAGTTGAGATCCACAAAACACCAACATGTGACCAAACCTGTTCCATAGGAAATTGAATGCATTCTAGATAAACAATTGTTGAAGAAGACTCACAACAAAGAGTATTTCAAGTATTTGGTGAAGTGGCATGATCATCCTTTGGAGGATGCTTCATGGTTAATTGTACCTGAAATTTCTACCTATGGTCTTTCCATCGATGACTGAGCATGAATGAGAGTTCATGATATTTTGCTTCCCCCAGGGAGCCTCATGTAGGGGCATCACCATTTTGTTTTGCAAATTTTGATTTCTTTTGGTTTTTCTATCTTTTGTTGGTTTTGCTTACCTCTTGTTGACAAGTGGTGATGTATGAGATGTAAGAATTGATGTAACTCATTCTTGGCTTGTGAGCAATGACCTGTAGTGTTGTTTCATTATATTTAACTGTAGGTTCTATTGTTGCTTCACTGATTGAAAATTGAAAATTGCCTATCTCTATTTGTCTTCTTGGTCGCCCTATAGTTGATGTATGGTTTCTTGGATAAGGAATGTGTTCTTTGTAGCGTTGATGCCTGTTCTTTGAAATAAAGAATGTGTTTGTGAATGGTTCAGTCATCCATGCTTATGTTCAGACAAATTGTTTGGAGTTTCCTTTTGCAAGTGATTCCCTTGGTTGTTTAGTAAATTGTGATAGCTTCCTATCACCTGCTACAACAGATTTTCTATAATGAAACAGTTTGTCATTACTAAATCTTATAACTAGTCAATAACTCTATTTGATAAATAATCTACTATCATATTTTATTTTTTATAACAATATTTAATTGAATATTTATGAGTGCTATCAAAATAATCAGCGCCTCCTTCAAATGTTTATTATTTTCTAATTCAATTAATGTTGATTTCTCAAGCAAAGACTAATTACCATTGAGTCTCTTTTAATATTAATGTTATTGGCATTGTAGGATTTTACCAATTGAAGGTTAAGAACAAATACTTTGGTGTTTGTTTCATTATTGGTTCCTAACTTTAATTTTCTTTTTGCTTCTCTAATCACCTTAATCAAAGAATCTCAAATAACACATCCAAATCCATAGGGTTTGAATTTCCTTGAGAGGCACCGTTAATGTTCAATTTCCAAATCCTAGCTTAGGTGAGATATGTTTGACTTGTGAATGATCAACTAACGAATGAAAAAGATTAGAAATCCCATGAATGAGAGGAAGGGATAACTTGTTCCAATACTTTAGAATTTTCTATCCCAAGAGGAAACTGGACACTTCTAAAGTGATTTGGGGGAGACTCTTCTCATTGTTATCTTTGTGATGACAATTTCTAGTTTCAATATTTTTTCCCACTTGTATTTTTTCCTTCAAAAATTAGTGGTTACGTTCCTTCCAGACTATCCAAATAAACAATTATAGGTTGAAGTTCCATAAATATGAGAATATTACATTGGTTTTACCATTCCACCATATTTTCAATAATTGTAACAAAGTTTTTGGAAGGGGAAATTGCCTTTCAATTTCTTAATTAATTGATACCAAAATTTCTATGGAAAGGAATCATTTATGAGTAAATGATCATTATTTTATTTAGTCTACATATAGAGATGACACCAAAAATATCCAAAGAAACCATTTTTTTTGAATTATACCCCCCATTAGGACCTTCCTTTTGACCACAACCCAAGAAAAGGCCCTAGCCTTAGGGAAATAATTTGAATGCTATTATTTAATCATTAGCCACTCTAGATATTTCAAATCAACCATGAGAAATTTATAACCAATCTTAACCAAATATGACCCACTTTTGAAATAGGTCCACTTTAATTTATCATCCCTTTTATTCATGTGTAAGTGAGCTAAATTGAGAAAAGCTTGAATAGGAGAAACCTAGTAAGAAGGACCAATTTTTTGAGGCATACCTTTCATCTTGTGTAAACTAATGCCAACAAAAATAGTTGTATTCACATAATCTACCACTTTGGATCCCCAATCCCTAATCGGGAAATACATAATCTCTTTTAAAAATATTTTCCCTAGCTTTTAGATCTTGGTGCCCATTCCATGAATTCATCCAAAATTCAACCTTCCTTCTATTATTCACTTCCTAAGAGATATGGATATGATTATGTGTCTATAGTTTAAGATAAATTTTCATGCATGTGATCTCAAGGGGACTAGAAGTGGTAAAATTTTGGATGTCCTCCATAGAGTCCAAGTACTCATTTCTCATGTCATACTTTCAAATTTTCTCTTACTAAGAAAATCATGTTGTTCAATCCTCGATGTTTCAACCTCCAATAGTGTCTAGTGGTATGGTTGATCCCCAATCCTTGATATTTATACCTATTTTTCATTCCCTACCTAAATTTTGACCATATTTCATATTATTTATAGTAGTTTACAATTTTAGTCACCATAAATTTCAAAGTGGGATATTTTCCACCCATGATCACCATTTAAATGTGAATTTGTAGACATGACCGGTTGCCAACCTATTTTATTTGTGGAGGATATAAAAGAGAAAATGTTCTTATTCAAGTTCATCATCTACACTTAACAAAATTCCTTTCAAAATCTATTTTGAGCACTTGTGTTCAAGTGTAGGAATCCTAGGATGAAAACCCTAATGACTTCTAAGGGTGATCTCACATAGAGTTCATATTTGAGCTTTATTAGATGTAGAACCTACTCACATTGTATTAATATTATTTTCTATTATTGTTGGTATGATTTTCATTGTAGTTAATAATGCTACAAAACCACTTGAATTTAATACGATCATTATTATATAATAGGAAAGAGATCAAGATTTACATATATTATTTTTTGTTCATTTTAATAAGAGTATCAAAAGTTATGTTCATCATTTTTTGTTTAAAATGTAATGATATTACTAATGCATAAACAATCATTTTAACCTAAGTTTTCTAAGATTTGATTGAATATTAGGGCTTGATAGTGTTTTTATCCAAAGAATAAGTGTTTGTGGAAGGTTATGAATTATATTTACATTATTGTTTTGGCTTAAGACATTATAGTGGTAGCAAAGCTAGTGATGTTGCCAACATGTGTGATTAGAATTTAAATTTGTATGTTTTAGTTGATGCAATACAATGCTTGATCAACCAAGTATTACTTTAGGGAAATTAGGAAACAAATAAAATATGTAGAGATTTTAGAGACTCAATTAACTCTTATAAAACCCATTGTAGAGAATAAAAATATGGTAGAAATATAGACGATAATAAATACAAATGACAACCCTAAGAGTTGGGAAAAAATAAATTTTGATTGATAATTGATATAATGACATAGTTTCTTCACAAGATGGATAGTAATATGAATAAACTAATACAATTAATGAGTGAAGCAAGTTCTATAAGTGTAATAATCTAGAATGCCACTTATAGCCACACAAAGGATTATTATTATTTTATTTGCAAGAACAACTTGATCTATCATACCTTGTCTTCCAACACCACTCTTCCCTTCATCTTATTGGTGTTTTATATTTCTCCATCATGTCATGCCTTTGATCTAGTCCCCACCCAACCATTGTATTTGTTGAACTTTCAGACTTTCCCTTATTAAAATGTATGTTTCTCAATCCCTATTGTGACAACCTCTAGTATGTGTTTGGTGGTATTGTTGACACCCAATCTTTAAAACTTATGTTTGTGTTTTTATTTCCCACCTAAATTTTGAGCACATGTTATATTATTTCTAGTAGTATTTTTTGTCAACATGACTCTCAAAGTGGGATCTTTGACACCCATGACCACTATTTAAATTTGAAGTTATAGGTGTGCTTGGTTTCCAACCTATTTTATTTATGGAGGATGTAAAAGAGAAAATGTTCTCTTTAATGATCATCACATAAAATTAACCATTTTTCTTTCAAAATATATTTTTAGCACTTGCATTCAAGAGTGGGAATCCTAGGATTAAAGCCCTCGTGATTTTAAAGGGAAATCTCACATAGAGTTCATATTTGAGTTATATTAGATGTAGACTCTACTTGAGTTCATGTTTGAGTATGCTGATGCAATTTTGAGATGCTTAGACTAATAAATTTATATTATGATATGATGTGATGATTGTTTTATTATGATGATATTATTATTATTATAAATTTGAGATGCTTAGATGAAAAAAATATATTATGATATGATGGTTATGATGAAGAAATGATGTGTCTATGATGCATGAGTATGGATATGTTTTATTATGATGATGGTGTATGCATTTTTTGGGAATCGTACAATGTGAGAAGGAAATTATTAGAATAGATTAGAATATAATGGAATGAATGGATTAATATAAATAATCATTTGAATGATACATACTATATGATTATAAATATTGGGGGATGAGTTATAGCTTAAGATTAGTGATTGGTATGATTTATGGGGGATTGGTTTACATTATGCTAGCATGTGGAGAGAAACATTATTTGATATAATAATAGATGTTATACACTAGGGTATAAAAAGGGATGATGTATCCAATACATAAACTAACTCATATAAATAGAAAATAATAGGATGGTTCAATAGTCACAATGTGTTTTAAAATGGTCTTGGTGGGTCTAGTGATGCAACAACTAACAATTAGAAGCATGCCCCTACATATCCAAGTTGTTTGAAGACTTAGGTGCGTCACATGTAGGTACAACTAATAAGCATAGCATAAAAAAACTATAGACAATGCCTCATTATATACCAATTGAGAAACTCCATGATATAATGATTTTGATGACTTGGTGTTGGTATAGATATGGGACAATATATAAATCAAAATAAAAAATCAACTACAAATCAATAGACAATAAGACTCTCTTTTCAAGGTATAAAGGATGGGTGATTTGATTATGTTTTCCTAATATGGGGAAATATCTATCTCACAAAAGAACAAGATTGGAGGGTGTGATATAGTATCTACATGTGTGTGTGGTTTATTTAGAGTTTTTATTTTTGTTATAGGTAATATGTTTAAAATGCATATATATTATTGGTGTTAGGCACATTTTTTGTTATTTGTAAGCTAGTGTGAAAAAGCTTAGTGTGTTTGGATATTTACAAGCTTGAATTTAGGGTATTTGTTAAGCTTGAGAGATAGGGATAGCATGAAGATGCATGAATCTTATTATGAAAGGGAACTTGATAACACAAAATGAACCATTAGGAACCTATCAAAGTAAACTCACTCCAAAAAAATAAAAAATTACTTTATTCTAGCATATAAAGCAAGGGAAATGTAGGATGTGAGAGGATGTGAGGGATGGGTAGGATATGCACATTTGGAAGATGGAGAAATTTATTTATTACATGTATGGAATCTTCAAGAAGGTTTTCACCATGGTACTTGTCCAAGGCACCACCATATGTGGTTTTCACTAAAAGACCATTTTATTTTCACTAATTTTGTGTTTTTCCATCTTTTTTGTTTTTAGATTGGGATATTCCTTAGAGTTAGTCATGAAATTTATTGAGATGAACAATTTTCATAGGCTCATTTAATGTTATATACTCAAGGATGGCCAATTTAAGGAACATGATCCATACTTGGTAGTGATGGCATAGGATCCAAGCCAATTAGGCTCAAATTTTCCCTTCTTATCATGATCTTGAAGATTCTTCTAATTCTCTTGTAGCACAAGGTCACCAACTTAAAAACTATGAAATTTGATCTTATTGTTATAGATGTGATGGAATATTTCTTGGTATGACTACAAATGAGTGAGAGCATTGAGGTGAAATTCATCCAAAATCTCTAGCTCATGAAGGAATGTGTAACCTATTACTCATTGTTATCAATGAGGTTATGCAAGGAGATGTACAAGGATAGTAATTTAACCTTGATTGATAAGATTTCATAAAAGATAAAAAATATTGAATAGGTAATCAACCAAACATTATGAAAATACTGGTGGAATATGCTCATAGGAAATATTGAGTTAGAGATGTCAACCATAACAAATATCATTGATTATATTTTTGAGGATTTTGAGGAGACCTTTTTATGAGACATATTTTCTTCACCATTAATTTGTGGATAATATGGATTGAAAAAGTAATTTTGGATATGGAAGCATTAGTATAATGTGTGAAATTATTGATTATTGAAGGATTTTCCATTAGCTATGATGATGATGTTGATAATCAAGGTGAAGAAATCTTGCAATATGAAATTAAATGAGTGAATGAAAATCTAAAATATGTAGATTAACCTTAGCCTTAGTGTGAAGAAAGAATGGGAGAGAGAGATAGAAAAATCATAACACATGCAACTACAGATTTACATGGAGAAACCCCAAAGGGAAAAAACTCCACCACCAAAAGAGAGGCAAGTATATTACTGATAATCTCAAATATTACATGCAGCAATAGAATTCTCTTATCATTCCCTATAAATCCAGCAACACCCTGTTACCCTGCAAAACTGAATTCTTAATAACTCTAGCCCAAGGCCCCAATTTATAGAGATTTGTGAGGATGAAAACCACCATGGTTTCACCAAACAATAGGCAGCAATACCACCTAGAAAAACCAATGCCTCTCTCCTTGAAATGGTCAAAAAATACCAAAAATAGCCTCTTACAAATGCTCTTACAGTTTTCATAAGGCATCTTTCATGCATGGGTGCCTGGGGTCCAAAAATAGCATATTCTATCACAGGAATTTGTCATACTGTCATAGCATCATATGAAAACTATCGTGCATGTCATAGATGCTCTTACAACACCCTATTTTGACCCAACAACCTTATTTTAGAAGATTCCAAGGTGGGACACCTAGCTATCTTGTCCTTTTCCAAAAGGACAAATGGTAACGGTAACACTGCATTTACATTGTCTCTTTCACCACTGCTGGTCAAACAGTTTCACCTCTTATGGGTAAATGTACAAAATAGTTTAGGAGAATAATAAATTAAAGGATTTACAAGGTTTATGACACCTAAATCCTAACATTCTCCCACTTGACATCATACATTGTAAATTACACCCATAGAGATACAATTACATAGAATTAAGTACAATGATCAAGGCTCATGGCCTTTCTACACCAAGAGAAATTTTTCGTGGTGACTGGCTTCGTAAGAGAATCTACAACATTATCCAAAGTGTCAAATTTTTCAATCAAGACCTATCCATTCTCAATCATTTCTCGCACAAAGTGATACTAAACATCAACATGATTAGTATGAGCATGGTACATAGGATTTTTAGCCAAACATATGGCACTCTGACTATCACATCTGATCCTCACTATCCTGCAATCAAAACCAATACCATTACGAAGTCTCTGTAACCAAATTGCCTCCTTAGAGGCATGTGTAGCAGCCATAAACTCTGCTTCAGTGGTAGACAAAGCAACTGTAGGTTGTCTTTTACTCATCCAGCTCATTGCTCCTCCAAACAAAGTAAACACAGCCACTAGTGGAACTTCGACTGTCCAAGTCAACTACCCAATCTGCATCAACAAAACCCTGTATGTCCAATGACTTATCAACATTGTCACTACCATGATAAACCAAATAGTAATCATAAGTGCCTTGCAAATATCTAAATACCCTTTTAACAAAAGTCCAATGTTCTTTACTAGGGTTAGACATAAACCTGCTTAGAACTCCCACTGCTTGGGCTATATCTAGTCTAGTACAAACCATTGCATACATTAAACTACTGATAACACTAGCATAAGGAACTTTAGACATTTCATCAATATCATCATTTGATTTAGGACACATGACTAAACTCAACTTAGTACCAACAGAAAATGGAATATTTACTGGTTTACAGTTCTAGCATATTAAACCTTTGCAAAATAGTGTTAACATACTTACTCTGACTTAACCAAAGCTTTTTGTGAATCCGGTCCCTAATGATTTCCATCCCAAGAATATATTTAGCAGCCTCTAAATCTTTCATATCAAATGTTCCAGAAAGCTGAGTTTTAAGTTCCCTAATCATTGCCTTATTGTTACCAATGAACAACATATCATCCACATATAAGGCAATAATTAGTATTCGATCATCAATAACTTTAAAATAAACACAGTGATCCTCTTCACTTCTAACAAAACCCATATTTAATGTAAATGCATCAAAATTCTAGTACCACATCCTAGGTGACTGTTTCAAACCATATAGAGACCTTTTTAACCTGCAAACCAAGTGTTCTTTTCCTTTCACAACAAAACCATCAGGTTGTTGCATATAAATTTCTTCCTCTGGATCCCCATGCAAGAAAGTAGTTTTAACATCCATTTGTTCTATTTCTAAATCATAAGTAGCAGCAATGGATAAAAGGAATCTAATAGAAGTTAACTTAGCAACAAGAGAGAATATTTCACCAAAATCAACTCCCTCTCTCTGGGAGTAGCCCTTGGCCACTAATCTGGCCTTGTACTGTTCCAACTTTTCGTCTGCACCAAACTTCTTTTTATATATCCACTTACAACCAATGGCCTTTCTTCCTTAGGGAAAACTAATAAGATCGTAGGTGTCATAGGTTTTCAAAGACATCATCTCATCATGCATGACTTGCATCCAAGACTCAGTACATTCTTCTGAAGAGAGAGCCTCCCTGAAAGATCTAGGTTCATCATCAGTACTTAACAAAGCAAATTTACAACAAAAATCAGGTGGGCTATACCTGTCAATTGGATTTCGTTGTCTTGTGGATCTTCTCAAAGGTGGAGTAAGAGGTTCCTCCTCATGTTCATCTTCATTGTTTTCAACTTCTTCTGTTACAACAGATTCTTCATAACTCTCTTCTTCTTCTCCATCTTCTTGTCCATCTCTTTGTTCTTCCACATGTGCATCTTCTTGCTTAGTTTCAAAATGCATTGTCTTTGAATTTTCCTTTGGTTGCACATCTTTAGAGTTAGCTCTAAATTCCCTAAAAATAACATCTCTAGAAAATATCATCTTTCGTGTTAGTGGATTCCAAAGTTTATAACCTTTAACATTTTCACCAGAACCTACAAAGATGCATTTCTGAGATTTGGGATCCAATTTAGACTGCTTCTCTTGAGGTACATGAACAAAAGCCTCACAAACAAAGACCCTTAAATGTGAAATTGAAGGCTTTTTACCCAACTACATTTCATAAGGAGTTTTATCAACAAGATCTTTACAAGGAGATCTTTAATTAAATAACAAGCAGTACCAATAGCTTTTGCCCAAAATCATTTATCTAACTTAGCACTACTTAACATGCTCTTAGCTCTTTCCATTAATGTACAGTTCATTCTTTCTACTACCCCATTTTTTTGGGGTGTGTAAGGTGTAGTCTTTTGCCTAACAATTCCTGTATGTTTTGCAAAACTCATCAAATTCCTTAGAACAATATTCATCCCCATTGTCAGATCTCAATACTTTTATCTTATAATCTGTTTGCTTTTCAACCAATGCCTTAAATTCCTTAAATTTGGTGAAAACTTCAGATTTTGTATGCATAAAATAAATCCAAGTATATCTTGAGTAATCATCAATCAAGGAAACATAATAACGAGATCTACCCAAAGAATCTGTATACACTGGACCACACACATCCGAATGAATTAGTTCTAACAATCCATTAGCTTTATTAGTTCCTTTAGGAAATGATGACCTATTTTGTTTACCAAACACACAATCCTCACAAAAATCATTTTTACCAACAAAATAATCAGAAATACCGTCTGCTAGTTTCTTATCAAGTATGGTCCTAAGACCTTTTTCACCAATGTGACCCAATCTATGGTGCCACAACATACATGCATTTTTAGTGCTAGTTACAAAAGAGGAGTTACATAAAGTAGAGGCATGAAGCGTAAATAAATTCCCTGTTTGAGATCCTTTAGCAACCACCAAACTTCCCCTTATCATCCTGCAACCAGACTTGTCAAGTTTCACATGCATCCCAAAATCATTCAACTTGGAAATCAAAATTAAAATTTTTGTAAGTCCTGGAATATGTAAAACATCATCAAGAATTTTAACCCTCCCACCACTGAAACACAACTTTACCTTTCATTTACCGATAACCTTTTGTGAGCTATTGTCACCCATGAAGACCTCTCCTCCATCATATTCTTTTTATGTAGAAAACCACTCCTTATGAGGAGTCATATGGAAGGAAGCACCTGAATCAATAAGCCAAGCATCATTACAAATTGTGTTAGCTGAAATAATCAAAGCATCAAAATCACTATTATCAGAGGACTTTTCCGTGGAGGAATCTGCATTCTTTTTCTTGTTTCTACATTCCTTCTTCACATGTCCCCTTTTACCACTGTTCCAACACTTCACTCTGCTCTTTCCAGGGGTCTTAGATCATCCTTTAGACTTATCCTTCTTCTTATCCCCTTTAGGCTCTTTCTCCTTGGGCCTACCTCGCACATGCAAGGTATCTTGGGAGCCACTACGCATGGTATTTCTCCTCATCTCCTCTAAAAGAAGTATGGGAATAAAATTATCCATCTTAGGTTCTGCACTGCCACTTGTTATAGCAATAATTAAATTTTCCCAAGATTCCGGCAAAGAGAAAATCAATAAAATGCATTTATCTTCATCTTCTATTTTAACATCAATAGATGCAAGATGAATTATAATAAAATTAAAAGCATTCAAATGTTCAACAATAGATTCACCATCCTTCATCTTTAATGAATATAAACATCTTTTGAGATACAACTTGTTAGACAAACTCTTAGTTTTGTAGATTTCACCTATCTTCCTCCAAAGTTTGTATGCTATGTCTTTTGAAGAGACATTCAGGAGGACAAAATCTATGAGACACAATCGAATAGTCCCTCGAGCCTTCTTGTCTAACTTATTCCAATCTTCATCTAAAAAGGTTGAAGTAGATGGCTTCTTCTCAACTGAAACTGGTAACCATTGATCTCTCTCCTCAAGAAGATCCTCCACTTTCAACTTCCACATCTCGTAACCAGTTCCATTGAACTTCTCAATATCTAGACAAGAGGTGGAGGCCATGGTATGCAATCTTTCACAAATCTGCAAAACCCACAACACAAAATCTCCCACTGCAGCAAAAAAACCTTCAACACTTTAAAAGGAAAGCGTCCCTTGCTTAACATAACCGTTAGCTCTGATACCAAATGTTGATAATCAAGGTGAAGAAAGCTTGCAATGTGAACTTAAATGAGTGAATGCAAATCTGAAATATGTAGATTAACCTTAGCCTTAGTGTGAAGAAAGAATGAGAGAGAGAGATAGAAAAATCATAACACATGCAACAACAGATTTACGTGGAGAAACCCCGAAGGGAAAAAAATCCACCACAGAAAGAGAGGAAAGTATATTACTGATAATCTCAAATATTAAATGCAGTAATAGACTTCTCTTATCATTCCCTGTAAATCCAATAGCACCCTGTTACCTTGCAAAACTGAATTCTTAATAACTCTAGCTCAAGGACCCAATTTATAGAGATTTGTGAGGATGAAAACCACCATGGTTTCACAAAACAATAGGCAGCAATACCACCTAGAAAAACCCATGCCTCCCTCCTTGAAATGGTCAAAAAATACCATAAATAGCCTCTTATAGATGCTCTTATAGCTGTCATAAGGCATCTTTCATGCATGGGCGCCTGGGGTCCAAAAACAACATATTTTGTCATAGGAATTTGTCATACTGTCATAGCATCTTATGACAACTGTCATGCATGTCATAGATGCTCTTACAACACCCTATTTTGACCCAATAACCTTATTTTATAAGATTCCAAGGTGTGACTCCTAGCTATCTTGTCCTTTTCCAAAAGGACAAATGGTAACAGTAACACTGCATTTACATTGTCTCTTTCACCATTGTTGGTCAAAAAGTTTCACCTCTTATGGGTAAATGTACAAAACATTTAGGAGAATAATAAATTAAAGGATTTACAAGGTTTATGACACCTAAATCCTAACAATGGTGAAGGGGGTGACATAATGAAAATGTTATAGTGGAGGATAAATTATAAATTTTCTTACTAGTGGTATAGGTGAGGGGGTGGATTCTTGACCCACTTCATAAAGTACTTGATGACATTGATGATAAACTCGTGGTCATTAGAGGAGGACGATTGGATCTTTCCAATGAGATTGAGGCCCCATCATGAAAATTTCCATGAAGTAGTAATAGGTTTCAATGAATATGAAGTTCTGCCAATTATATATCCATAATATAGACATGATAAATACATTTTTACAACCCATTCTTACAATATATTTTTAGTTAGTACCATGTCACTAGAATGTGACCCATAGATATCATCATGTCACTCTTTAAAATTTAGATAAGCCTCTTCTATATTAAGGCAAGGAGGGTTCCATCAAAGCTTTGTCACTATAAAGTATCATTTAGGATGGTGGAGCAAGATGATCATCAAATGAAGGTGTTACATTGTACGTTGGAGAGGTTGGGTGGTAAGGTGTGGTCATGAAGGTATGTATATCATTGTACTAGGGTGAATTAGAACCAACAATTTCACATACCAACTTAGATGTTGGGACTTCATATGTAGGTACCAAGAGATATTTAACCAAGAACTCGTATTGATGGCTATCATGTGGCATGTCTAGTAAGGATCCCATGGTAGCCATGGTATTGACAACTTACTTAAATTGAGATTGAGTACCTATTTATATTGAATGGTATGAATTAATCAACCATTTCTTTATAGGGAATCACTTTTTTATATTTTTTATATTCATTGTTGACTTGTTTGATTATAATTTGTGAATCCCCATAAGCTAAAATATGTTAGATGTTCTATTAGATTGTTTTTTTGATACATTTAATAAGAGCCTCATATTTTATGATATTTTTGGTACAAATAATTTAACCTAATTTGAACACTTTTGGGATGATATCACCCTATAGAGTGAAAAATAAAATTATTATCATTGAGCCTTATTTATATAGGAACCATCAAAATAGATTTTCTAATATTTAACATCATCCACTATGAAGATAGGCTCATCTAGAAAGTCTACTATTGATGGGTGATGGTTGATGATTGGAGATTTTAATAAATGATATGTGATGACCTATCATTTTATAGCCTTTATTTCAACATAATCTATGTGAGATGGTGAAAAATGTATGACCCTTTAGGGGAGATCTCTTTTGTGGGGGTTTGACACATTTTTCTTATTTCATTAAATAAAGAGTGGGGGTTTGGTGGATTTGGACAAGATATATGATTGACTTACAACCTGAAAGGTGAATCAACCCACCCTTGACCAAATCTAAAATGAACCTTAGAAGGATGATTCAATTGACCTAATGATGAAAATTATTGTTTTGATGCAAATATAGTAAATCAGAGATATCACAGAGAAACTCAGACTTCATAAATGAACTAAGCAGGACATTATGCACCTATTGCATAAAATTGAGCCTAATTTCCAAGGATGTTTCCTCTGTGGGCGCCACTATCTTCATTGACCAATTTTGGATTTGTAATTTTAGTCCTTTGGCAGTGGATCAGAGCTTCTTTTTCTTCACCTACAAATTTGTTGGATCATTGTTAGATCTTTTTGTAAGTGATTTTTCATGAGTTGTAAAGGTGTAGGTTTTTTATTGCAATAATGAATAATTGATCTTCCAAATTTCCCTAATCCTCTTTAGACCTAAGACTTGCACATTCAAAGAGGGAAGAAAGGTTGTTCCATTTACGGGATTGCCTTAGTCAAAACCCATGTTAGTGGTTCCACTCCCACAATGGCAATGCCAATTATAAAAGGATAAATGATAGGAAGGAGTGATGAATCCATAAAGTGTTGCAACTCACCACCCTTTGATGGCTTCCTTGAAGGACTGAAGTCATACACATCTCCTCAAGGCTTGGATATTTCTTGCTTGAGTTTCTTGAGTCTCTTGGCTTGCTTAGAGACCTACAAGGATTAGTCTTCACAAACAATATGATAACATAAACATGAACACACACTCACATACACTTTGAAATGATGTTTGGATCTTGAATTGATGTAATAAATCATTGATATGTAGCTCTTGACTTGCTTGATAATTTTCTCTTGATAATAATTAGGTCCAATAACTTAAGGGGAGGTAAAACATAGTGTGAAATTGTCAATGTTGACAATTTATGATGCTACACTATTAAAGTCGATGAGTAACATGACCCATTTGATCATGTACCCTGTGAGGGTGGTCTTGGAGAGAAGATACTTGAGTGTATCAATTTTAGAAATGATCATGGTCTTGTGATTGAACATATAGTGTCATAGCCTTTGGGATTTAAAAATGATAGCTAAATATGCTCACTATTTAGAAGTGTAATTGAGCTCAAATCCTACAAAGGTTTTATTTATATAGTGGATAGATTTCTCATGACCTTTTGAATAATGTTGTGACAATGATTCTCCTAGGGTGACTGATGTGGTTAAAATTTTGAGTAACAAAGGTTACCTAAATTGGGTGGCATAAGGATTGGAGGTGTTCCAAGACATTCTTTAATCTTATCAAATGTGTGCTATTATTCATCCCAATGAAAGATGTTTTTCTATGAGGTTAGAGAAATTTTGGAACCTATTAGATAGTTGTGCAATGAATCTTATAATATATTGAAACTTTCCTTGGAGACTACATAATTGTGTGAGTCTTAAGAGGTGGCATTTCCATGATAGTTATGACCTTGGTTGGATCAACTTATACCCCTTATATGGCCCGATAATGAATCATAGTTGTTTCTCTGATATAACACCAAAGACATAATTTTTAGATTTAGCTAGATCTTATATTCTCTTAGGTGCTCAAACACTTACTTAGGACCTATATTTGAATTTTCCTTATCATTGACTTTACCAATAGATAGTCTGCATAATCTTCCATAGTTTTGTGTAGCATATCATGGAAAATGACTACCATTGACCTTTTTTAAGTGGCTCTATATTTTTGAGTCAAAATGGCATCACTTGATAGAAAAAATTACCCAAAGGTGTAGTAAATTTTATTATATGTTTATCTTGGGGGGTGATTCTAATTTTATTATACCCAAAGAATCCAACCATGAGTGAGAGCATCTCATGTCATATTGTAAGATCAATAATAATATTTATGTTGGGTAGAAGAAAGTCATCCTTGGGACATGCCTTGTTGAGGTCTCTAGAGTTTGTAAAAATATTGATTCTTGATGGATTTTAATTGATAGGGATGATGTTGGAGACCTATTCTTGGTAATCAATGGGGTAGATGAAGCCAAATTCTAGGAGTTTTGACATTCTTCCTTGACAAGTAGGGTGATATGGGGGTGAATCTTATAAATTTTCTATTTAATATTCTTAGCATTAAGATGCACCACAAGATGAGATGATGCACAATAAGTGATAGATCTATGCATGGCATATAAGTATAGGTCACTAGGTGATCCCACAAAGCTAGTTTACAATTTCTAGGAGATTCTGATTTTTGCTGAAATCACATATTTTTATAATATATAATGATTTAAGCCTTAAAAAATTCCATTTAAAGCATTCCTATTCAAGAGGGTTTGATCAAACCCCCTTGGATAGAACCCCACTAGTTTTAAACCATACCTATAACAAAGTCTCCTTTACACCTATCAAAATGTTGATAAAAAACCACTTTTGATTTACCTTTTGGGGGATCAAATGAATTCATTTAAAATTTATTTTTTGTAAGTATGGAGTCCTTATTAT